>VDFB02101649.1:0-51373 GCA_007258455.2 Sequoia sempervirens
GGATGACATTCATCATAAGTTGAAACCCTTGAGGGAGGTAGAAGAAAAGGTATGTAGTAATGCAAGAATTTATTTGGTTGATGGAAGAAAGTTCCTAGAAGGTATGAGGCATGAGAATATGTGTTTTGCATTGATCCCTAGAGTTGATAAAGAAGATACTAATGAGGTATTGGTAGAGGTTTTAGATTTGTTGAATGAGTTTTAGGATATTGTTTTTGATAACTTACTAGAAGGTTTTCCTCTATTAAGGAAGATTAGCCATCAAATGGATCTAATTCTTAGAGCCAATCTGCCAAATAAGGCAACCCATCAAATGACTCCAACAGAGAATGAAGAGTTGAACAAACAAGTGCAAGAGTTGTTGCGGAAGGGATTGATTTGAGAGAGTTTGAGTCCATATGCAGTACCTATAGTACTAGCACCAAAGATGGATGGAGAATGGAGGATGTGTACACACTCCCGAGCTATCAACAAGATTACTATGAACTATAGATTTCCCTTGCTGAGGATGGATGCCATTATGGATTGTTTGAGTGGAGCTGAGTACTTCACAAAGAAATATTTGAAGAGTGGATATCACCAGATCTAGATTAGAGAAGGAGATGAATGGAAGAAATCCTTCAAAACCAAGGAGGAATTATATGAGTTGTTAGTCATGCCTTTTGGGCTAACCAATGCACTGAGCACATTTATGCGGCTTATGAATGAGGTATTGAAATAATTTTTAGGGAAATTTATTATTGTTTATTTGGATGATGTTTTGAATTTTGAATAAGACATTAGAGGAGCACCTAATGCATATTCGAAGAGTTTTTGAGAAGCTAAGGGAGGAGAACCTGTTGATTAATTTGAAGAAATGTAGTTTTGTGAAGAGGGAGTTAGTGTATCTGGGATTTTTTTGTCTTAGTAGATGGTCTTAAAATAGATCCAGAGAAGGTGAGAGCTATCATTGAATTGCCTGCCCTGAGGAGTGGTACATAGGTAAGATCATTTCATGGTCTAACAAGTTTTTACATAAAGCTTATTAAGAATTTTAGTAGTATTTATGCACCTCTAATTGAAGCAATGGGAGGGGATAGAAAGGAATTTAATGGACTATAGGAGAAACAAAGAGCTTTGATATGTTGAAGAAGAAAGTCACAAAGCAACCTAATTTTTTCACTTCCGGATTTCAATAAGGTCTTTCAAGTAGATTGTGATGCTAGTGGCAATGCCATAGGAGTTGTTTTGAGTCAAGAAGGTAAGCCTGTTGCCTATTTTAGTGAGAAGTTGAATGATGTTAAGAAGAAATATTTTGTCTATGATCAGGAGTTTTATGCTATAGTTCAAACTTTAAAGAAATGGAGACACTATTTGTTGCCAAAAGAATTTGTTTTATATACTGATCACCAAGATTTGCAGTATCTCAATAGTCAAGGAAAGTTAAATCAAATGAACATAAAATGGGTTGAGTTTTTGTAGAGTTATGCTTTTGTTTTCAAGCATAAGAGTGGAAGGTCAAACATAGTTGCAGATGCCTTGAGTAAAGGAAAAATTTGTTGATAGAGATGAATATAGAGGTTGTTGGTTTCAATGAACTTAAGAGTTTGTATCCTGAAGATCCAGACTTTGCAAAAGCTTGGAAGGCTTGTTTGGAACTTGTTACATTGAATAGGAAAAGATAGTTGGATTTATTAATACAAGATGGGATGCTGTTTAGAGGAAGCCAATTGTGCATTCCAAGGAGTTCTATGAGAGAGAATGTAATCAAGGAGAAGAATAGTGGAGGATTGGCTAGACATTTCGATTGAGATAAGACCATTCCTCTTCTTAGTGAGAATTATTATTGACCATAGTTACAAAAATATGTGAAGAAGTTTGTGCAAAGTTGTAGAGTATGCCAGATGACGAAAGGAATAAGTCAAAATACTGGATTGTATCAACCATTACCTGTACTTGAGAGGCCATGGGAGGACATTAGCATGGATTTTGTTCTTGGCTTGTAAAGGACACAAAGATGACATGATTCCATATTTTTGGTGGTGGATATATTTCCAAAGATGGTACATTTCATTCTGTGTTTTAAGACCAATGATGTTTTTCAGGTTGCAAAGTTGTTTTTCAAAGGTATAGTGAGACTACATGGTCTACTGAAGAGTATAGTTTCAGAAAGAGATACCAAATTTGTTGGTTATTTTTGGAGGACATTATGGAAGAAGTTGAAGATAGATTTGAAGTTCAGTTCTACATACCATCCATAGATTGATGGAAAAATGGAGGCGGTGAATAGGAGTTTGGGTAACCTACTAAGATGCTTAGTAGGAGATAAGCCCAAGGGATGAGATTTGATTATACCATAGGCAAAATTTGCTTACAATAATTCTATCAATAAAAGAATTGGTAAATCACCATTCTAGATTATGTATGGGAGTAGTCCAAGAACTGAATCCAAACTGAGAAAGATGGATAAGCGGGAGAAGAGTAGTGTTGAGGCTGAAGATTTTTCTGAGCACCTGAAGAATTTGCATGAATAGGTGAAGAAACATATCAATAAGATGAACTCACAATATAAGGCTAAGGAAGATAAGAAAATGAGGTATAAGGAGTTCTAGGTAGGAGATGAAGTCATGGTTCATTTGTGAAAGGAGAGGTTTCTAGTTGACACATACAACAAATTAAAGATGAAGAAGTTTGGACCATGTAAGATCTTGAAGAAGCATGATTTAGGAAAGTCTATTGAATTCTACATAGGATTTGATAAATTTAAACTAGTGTATTGTGATTAATTTTTTTAGATTATCAATCCAAGAGAGATTATCTGTCCCTTTGATTTTAGTATCATCAAGATGTCCTTTATTTCTTCCCAATGATTTAATGGCACGATGCCACATACATCATTGTTATAGCTATTTTAAGATAGAGATGTAGTAGCTCAAGCACAATGACATTACCCGCAAACATAAGTCAGAGGCATCGTTTATACCAAACACTGCTAGTTATAGTTTAAAATCTTGTTTAAGATTTTATAATTAAAAAAGAAAATAATATTCTAATTATTTTTGCATATTAATTATTGAAAATAAATGTTAAATCTTAAAAAAAATTAAAAAATTGACTAATACTAAATATTTTGCAATACAATTTCAACTAATTTTACTTATCTAATAAATTTATCTATACTAATTTTTATAAAATATGTTTTTGCAATATACAATTGTAATTACTTGCAACACAAATTTATTTAATTTTAATTACTTAATGATTATTTATTAATTATATTTTTCAACATTAATTAATTTAATATTATATACTTTTAAAGATTAAACTAATTTTAAAACTTGAGAAATAAATACTAACTAATTTTGCAAAATAAATTTAAAATTTATTAACAAATTGATGCAATAAATAAATTTAACTATTTCTATTTTCCCTTTAAAATGAATTTATACTTTAATTGATACTTATTAACTTTGAAAACATTTAAAGTAAATTTATACTAAATACTTTGAAAATTATATTTATAATATAAATTTAACTAATGCTGATTGACTTTTTTTTCTTCAGAAAAAGGATAATAACCTATATATTGTATTATTAATAATAGTAACTAATTACAAAAGAGCCCAAGAGAGGGCCTAATTACAAAAGTGTCCAAGAGGGCCTAATTACAAAAAGTGCCCGATCTTTGAAAGTCTGATCTGAAAAGCCCATCATGCCATTAGACTTATCGGGTGTCCGGAGTCTAAATCCTTCATACCGCTTCCATGAAATGCATGTTAGAACTTATGAAGCATGATCGAACCTTGAAACCTAAAAACATTAGCTTTGCATTCACCTTGTCAGTGGTCGGGGTTCACACATCCTCCTTAGTGGCTACCATCTTCGTGTAGAGCTCAAGCCTCATCACCGACTCGCGAAACCTTCTTACTGCTTCCCATTTTCGGGGGCTGGAGATCGGGGATCCCTCATACCTTGTACACTGCTTAATCCTTCATTCCATTTGACGAGATGGCGAGAAAATTCCATCTTTATTTTTGGATGTTGGGTATTGGAGATCCCTTGTCCTTCATGCCAAACCAATGAACATAATGCTGAGCAATGAAGAGCGAAAACCTTTTGCGGGTTGGGGTTCGGGGTTTCTCAATACCCAGTACCGTAGACTTCACAAGTAAAGGTTATAATGAAGCTCCAAATTCCAAATGTCAAAATCCTTCAAACTTCCCAAGCCTTTTTCAAATGCATTTGGGAAGCGATAAGCCCAATGACTGATGCTCGATTCTTACTAAAATCAACTAAGGAATTCGGTAAGCCATAAACCCAAAGCCCGAGAAACCTGCTAATTAGCACAAATTTGACTAAGACTTTTACACCTCTTATGTATGATATTGCATAGATCTTCTTTTGACTTCAATGACATCATGCTGCCAAAAATCTCCTTTCAGAATCACATCCAAATAATGCTGATTGACTTTAAAAACAAATGAATACTAATTATTTTAAAAATTACTTTTGTAATTTAACCAATATTAATTACTTTTGAAAATAATTTAATATTAATTACCTTTACAAATTATAAATTTGTTAAACACTTAATTACCTTGAAACATTTAATACTAATTATTTTAGATTATTATTTTCAATATAAATTTAACTAACATTAATTAGGTTTGAAAATAATTTATACTAAATATTTTAAAAAATATTTTTGCAAAATAAATTTGATTAATACTATTTTTGAAAATAAATGAAACTAATACTATAAATAATTTTGTATTTTTAACCATTATTTTTTTATAATAAAATATACTAAAAATACATTTTTTGAATTAATCACTAATTAATTTTACAATATACATTTAATTAATTTTAATTGATTGTAAATATTTATTAATAGTGAATATTCTTTAAATAATTTTTTTTTCTCGTTAAATTATTGTTAAGGGGCAACACCCTGTATTAACTTTCAAAAAAGAGATTACAATGTACTCATGATTTTCTGTGAATCCCCCAGCATCAAACTACACTTGAAACTAGAAATGACTCTATCCATGAACCAAAATGGCTTTTACAACCCTATTCCATCCTTTACATATTACAAAATGGTCATGGGCCCATTGGCCAAATCTTCCAGAAAAACCTACCAGACAAATTTGACCAAAAAACCTCCTATGGCAGACTGAATCACATCATTAATATTGTAAAACCTCCAATGATGGGCTAACTCACACTATTAGATATCTATAACATAACATACCAAAGACATTTCACATAGCCTTTCCTTGCTCTTCATTTGCGTCCTCTTTGTCTTCTTCTTCCTTTGTTTCCTCTCGCTTCATGTACACCATGTAGTCTGCAATTACTGGGTAGTCCAGACCACAGTTGATGTGCACTGGGCTGCTTGCCTTGGCCTCTAGATCCTTTCCGTCATTCGACACCCATTCCTCACTTGTTTCAAGTTCACATTCCTCATCATCGTTTGCTACCACCTTCCTGACCAACCCTTCTTTTGCCAGGTACTGTTGCACCCACCCCTTGGGAGGGTTTTTCATCATTTTTTCCGCCTTAAGGAGGAACATTATGCTTCGTTCCTTCTCATCCCATAACTTCACCAATCTCGTTGGGTTGAGAGACCTAACCACTAGAAACTTCTTGACCTCTACTCCATTTCCAAGAGACATATAATAGTTTTGAGGCAGTGGCATCATCAAATTTCCATCAGCATTGTTTAGGGCTTCGTCAATTTCACCCAACATGGCATGAATGAAGACCATTCAACATAGTTTTTTAGCCCTTGTTTTGGGTACTCCCATGTACAATATCATCACTAGGAACATGGAAAAAATACTTATGTTTGCCTTGAATGTGTGATACACTAGTAGGAACTCCATCCCCATAATTTTCTTTGTCGCCCAAAGCACTATGGGGTGGGGAGAGGCCAAAATTCCTTTAAGCCTATTATCTGACACCTCACCATGGAAGGCCTGTTGTTGCCTTGTTTTATTAAAAAACAGTGGAGTATCCATTCCTTACCCTCTCAAACACCTTTCTCCACTATGCCAAATTAGCTCAACCTCATCTTTGCTTAAGAAATCACCAACTTTGGCCTTTTAAAAAGCAACAACCTTACCTCGTTATAATTACAAGCTCGGTGTCCATGAAATTTAGAGCATGTCTTCAAATCTGCATCCTTGCCAAGTGGTACAAATTTGATTACTTGTTTGGGGTCGTGCATTTCCTGTCATTTCCCTTTCCTTGGGAATTGATACCATGTCCTGCTCCTCTCCTTCTATTTATGGTTGTTATCTTATCATTTCTTCCCACTTCAACTTTGGCCTTTATTATAGTATGTGCTCTTTTTGCTGTTGGCTTGTCTAGATCTTCCTTGGTGTATTTTTTTCTATTTGTGATTTGGATGTCCCATCGTTCAAGAATATTTCGTTCTCCCCAACTTTTGCTTATGTGTTTTCTTCTGACTCCCACTTCCCCAACTCATTTTCCATGTTGTTTCCTTCTCGAAATATGTGTCTTATTTGAAAGGCTTCAAATTTGTCTGTTAGTTGTTTGGGTTGCAATAGATGGTTTAACTTCCAGTTTGGTGCACTGTTCTTGCGAATTGCATTAATGGTAATAAGAGAGTCTCCCTCCAGATGAATGTGTTTCACACCAATTTCCAATCCTAATTGCAATCCGATTATAGCTTCTCAAAATTCTGCTTCATTGTTCATGCATGTTCCCAAAGGTATGGATTTTTCTTCTAGAATTTTACCTTGCTCATCCCTAGCAATGTAGCCAACCCCTCTTGAACCTAGGTTATCGTGGGAGGCACCATCAAAGTTAATTTTAACCCAACCTTCTTCTAGCTCTTTCCACACTACCTCTTTTCTTTTTACTTTTTGTGAGTCAGGTTCATTGCTTTCACTGATAAATGGAGGTTTCAATCCACTGAGTAACTTCATCAATTTGTCATCCCAAATGGTGAAAATTCTCTATTTTCCAGCCTTGTTTCGAGCATCCTCATTGAATAGTTTTGTGATGGCCCTCTCTATCTTTTCCCATAGCCCATCCTCTCCCATTTCTTTACCTTGAAAAATCCTTCTATTCCTCTCCTTCCAAATTTCCCATACCACTGTGGATGGGGTGATTTTCCATATCCCTCCAAATACTGACTTTCTATGTTTTGATGGCCACATCTTGAACCAAGTTTCAATGTATTCCAACATGGGGCATTATAGATTTAATTTACTCCTAACAACGTTCCAACAGGAATTCACATATGGGCATGTCAAGAGTAAGTGATTTATTGTCTCTACACTATTTTTACACATCACACATCTTCCTGGACCTTTGACTAAAAATGTTGCTAATCTATCTTTGGTGAGGATTTTTTTCTAGATTTCCATCCAAGCAAACACGCTTGCTTTGGGAAGGCAGTTTTTCCCCCACAACAATTTGTACAACCAATATTGCCTTGCAATGGCTAACTCTTTAATTTTATAGTCAAAATTAACTTTATATGTGCCTGTGGTCGACCCACACCACCGGATTACATCCTTATCATTGGAGGGGTTGAAGTGTCTGTTCTTGAGAATTTCTATTAGTGAGTCTTTTTGGGCTTGCGGGGCATTGAGTTCTTGAATAGCATTCCAATTCGAGCTGGGACTCACTTTTTGAGCACTACCTTCCCATAATTGCATACCTTTTGTCCCCATACTTGTAAGGTTTTTTCCTTGAGTTTTTCCAATCCCGAGGTGTTATCAATGGGTGGTTTACCACACCAAGAATCGCTCCAAAAGGATGCACTTCTACCATCTCTAATATCCCAAGTGACATGCTTGGATACTATATCCTTGTAGTCCAAAATGTAATTCCAAATCATAGATCCTTTTGGTGGTGCTATCATAGTGAGGATGTGGGTGGGGTCATCCGAGTCCAGATATTTTCTTCTTAGGATTCTTACCTATTTTTTCTCACCTCTTGCATATAGATCCCAAACCAATTTATCTCCCATAACTTGGTTCATTATTGTTAGCTATTTTAGTCCTACTCCACTAGCCTCCTTTGGTGTACAAATTTGGTCCCAAGCTATCAAAGGGAATTTGTTTTGTTCTCTTGTACCACTCCAGAAGAATTTCCAAAAAAATTGAATTAGGGTCTCCTCTATTGCTTTTGGTAGTTTCAAACATGACATTGAGTATACTGGGATGGTTGATAACACTGATTTTACCATTAACAACCTTCCTATTGATGATAGCCACTTCCATTTCCAAGTTCCCAGTTTTCTTTTGTATCTATTTATCAAAATTTCCTATTAGCATTTTTTGTTTACCCCTGCAAACAGAGGTATTCCCAAAAATCACCCAAGAACTGTCGCCACCTTCAAGTTCAATATTTTTTCCAAGTCTTTTTGCAGAATTGATTGAGTATTGAGGAAGAATACTTCAGACGTTCTCTAATCTATGCTATGCTTAGATGCCTTGTAGTAGTCATCTAGGAAGGTCTTGATCACCCTAGCTTCCTCCCTACGTTCCGACCCAAACAAGATAGTATCATCTATGAACTGTTGGTGTGTAGTGGGTTCCATGCCATTTGCTAAATGAACTCCAACCCATTTTCCTTCTCTCCTCAAGGTTTGTATGCATCTTCCTAGTACCTTTTCCATGATTATGAATAAGAAGGGTGAGAGGGGATCTCTTTTCCTTAGACCCCTTGTTGATGGGAAGAAGCCATGTGTTGTTCCATTCACTAGTACCAAAAATTTGGCTATTGAAATGTAGCTCTTTATCTAATTGATCCATTTTTCATCAAACCCAAACTTCCCAAAAACCTCCAGCAAAAAATGCCTGTCCACCATGTCATATGCCTTAAGAATGTCTAAATTCATTACCATACATGCTTCCTTGGTCTTCTTGGTTGTGTGTATGGTTTCATAGGCAATGATTATGCCCTCAACTATTGATCTTCCTAGGGAAAATCTACTTTGTTCCTCTGATATGACCTCACTTAGTACACTCTTGAGCCTATTGGCTATGATTTTGGTGACCACCTTATACACTGTATTACATAATTCTATTGGCCTGAAGTCGCTCATTACTTGTGGATCTTTCTTCTTGGGAATTAAGGCTAGGAATGTGTGATTTACTACCCCCAACATTACCATCCTTCTTCTTGATTACTCTATAGTCGCTGATAGGTCATCACCTATGGTGTCCCAATATTTTTGAAAGAATCCAGCTGAGAAGCCATCTGGTCTAGGAGCCTTGTTTGGATTTAGCTAAAATGTTGCTCCTTTGACCTCTTCCTTGGTAATTTTAGGAAACAATTGTCTATTCTGTTATTCATTTATGATGGTTGGTATTGTACTTAACAAAATTTCTCTTGTTGCTCTATTCTTTGGGCTTTCCTTGTTTAGGATTGCTTCAAAGAATCTGACAACCTCTTTGTTTACTTCCTCCAGGGATTGTGAAATTTCCCCATTCTCTTTCATGATTTCTACTATTATATTCCTATTACGGTAGGCAATTGCTGATTTGTGAAAGTATTTAGTGTTTCTATCCCCCTCTTTTAACCAGGTCTCTCTTGATTTTTGGTGCCAAAAACATTCTTCCCTTTTCAAAATCTCTACTAGTTCTTCTTTTAGGCTTTTTTCATTCTCAAAGTCATATTCCTCCATCCCATTTTGAATTATATGTTAATTTAGAGCTCCTATTTCCTGTTCCACTCTTTCCTTCTCTTGAAGGATGTTTTTGAAATGTGCCTTGTTCCACTCCTTGAGTTTGACTTTGATGAAACCCAACTTCTTGTTGATTTTATAAAGCTTTGATATGTCTCCAAACTTGAATTCATTCCACCATTTATCCAATAGTTCTGGGAGTTGTTCATCCCTTAGCCACATGTTTTTAAACTTGAATGAGCTTCCTTTTGGGGGTCTTCCTGTCCAAGGGATAACTACACCGGGAAGTGATCTGAACCTGTGAAGGGTAAAATTTGAACCTCATGAGTGCCTTCTAATTCCCCCCCAATCTCCCAAAATTAGAAATCTATCTAGCCTTTCAACTATATTAGTGAAGCCCTTCCTCTTGTTTGACCAGGTAAATATTCCATTTCTAGCTTGAAGGTCCATAACTGGTTGTTGTCTACAAACTCATGGAAGTCACGTTGGATGGATGTGATTTCGCCCAACCCCCCTTGCTTTTCTTTATTGTTTAGGGTTGCATTAAAATCCCCTATTATTATGCCTCTCCCATTCTTGTGGTTTTCCATCTCACTTGAAATTCTCCTCTACACTTGTCTTTTCTCCATAGTGGAGATTGGCCCATATACATTGATGACAAAAAGTTGCTCATTTCTCATCATACCCTTGAATCTTATCAGCTTCCAATTGCTTTCTTCTACTGCTACTTCACCTCCTACTAATAATGGGTTCCATATAGTACCAAGGCCTCCTAAAACACCTTCTACTTCCTTGAATTGTCCCTTCCATTGCCTCTAATTGGTCATCCTTTTCTTTCCTTCCTCTTTGCTCCATTTGGTTTCCTGTATTAGTATTATGTTAGCCTTTGATTGGTCAATTTGGCACTTGACCATGCACCATTTGTCAGGGGCATTGATGCCCCTGACATTCCATGTAATGATCTTCATTGACATCCTTCCCAGACCTAAGTTTCCTTTGTCCTATTGCATTGTCTACAATTTACAGCTTGGCTTTGTTCGATTTTGGTCCCCTTTCGCCTTTTCTCTTGATGTTTGGTTTTTTGGTTTTTGATTGAGTCTGCTCAAGCATCCTTTCCTCAATTAGTTCTCCTTTCTCAGCCTCCTCCTGATCTTCATCCTTTGATTCTAGATCCTGATCACTCCCTTCATCCTTAGTTTGTGTAATATTTCCTTCATTTTCCATTTTCTCTTCTTCACCTCTAACTTTTTCTACTGGATGCATCTTTGATTCTTCTCCTATTTCCTATTGCACTTCCACTCTCGAGTTATTTGCTTCACTTGATAACTCTCTTATCTATAGATTAATGTCTTTTTGAAGTTCTTTGTCTTCATCCAGTAGAATATTTAAGTCTTTCTTTGCCTATGATGCTACCTCCTTCTAGTACACTGGCACTGGGTGAAATTACTCAATTCTACCTAGACTTTTCCAATCCAACTTCCTCTTTTTAGATCTTGACATCTCTTTCTGATTTGACCCTTCCCAGTTTCGGCCTTATTCAATATGGTCTGATTTTCCTCCTATCTCTCCTTTTCCCAAATTATTTTTCTTGTTTTATGTCACCTTTCCAAAACAACCTTGCTGAATTGATTTCCTAAAAAGACATCTCCCCATGTGTGCTCCTTCACATACTTCCACTTTCTGCTGCCAATTTCCAAATTTCTTCAAGATCTCCAGGTTTTTATAAATTCCCACTCCTACTATTCCCACCAGTATGTTGGCTTCAACTTCTTTTTTTCCATTTATAAAATCTTCATCTACCCCTAGGCATACCCCTAATGCATCCCCTATTTTCACCAAAGCTTCCAAATTCTAGTACTTCGATGGGAGGTCCACTAGTTTTATACATGTGGGGGTCTTTTTGATGGAGTAGTTCCATGGATAGAAGTTTGATTCCCAATTTAAACAATGAAAGCTATAGCCATTTAAAAATAGAGGATTTCCATACACAATTTCCTACTTCAAATTTAAGTCTATGCATTCTATGATAAAGGAGCTCAGTAATTGATGAATGCTTACCCGATCCTTGTAGTTGCTTTGCCACCAAGCCATAATCTCCTCCTTAGGGCATCCCGATCAACACCATTTTGCGAATAAGGCTGTATCTTTTAACTTGGCTACCCTCGCTTCTATTGCTTCTAATGACATTGCAAATAGCTTAGTCCCCCATGGCTTCATATTGGCTTAATATTCTTTAAATAACTTATATTTATTACATAAACTTAAATTCATACATCTATAGACTTGTATTTATTTAATTTTGTAATAATTTATTGAAATTACTATTTTAAAATATAATTTAATCAAATTTTAAAAAAATATAATTAAAAATCTATTAATATGTAAAAATAAAGCTTTTTAAATTAAATTCTATAAATACTATTTAATATTTTGCTTAGTATTATAAATATTTTACTTTTATATATAAAAACTTAATATAAAGTTTAAATAAATAAGATTTATAATAATTACACATATATATTTAAAGTTTTAATATTTAAAAAATAAAATAAAATGACAATAACTATTATTAAGAGAAGTAGCTTTCTCTCAAAATTTCTTTCTCTTCCATGACAATATATGTCACTGTCATTTTGTCAAAATATATTTAAAATACCTTTATTCCTCTCTTTGTCATAAAATATATTTAAAATAGCTTTATTTCTTGTGAAAGAATATAAAATAGTTTCCCAAGTGTCATGCTTTCCATTTTGTCATAGAACATGTTAATATTATCTTTATTCCTCCTTTTGTCATAGAAGATATTTAAAATAGCTTTATTCCTTGATATAGAATATACACTCAAAACTCCTTTAAAGGAGTTTCCCAAATGTCACGACTTTCCTTTTTCTCCAACATCATATGTATTTTTTTCAATAATATAATTTATTATTACACCTTAAATTCATTAAAAAAGTTTTATAATATTTACTTATTTCCTTTTATTTTTATTTTTATTTGTGAAATCATTTTTTTAATAATTTAATTAGATATGACAAGAATATTTAATCTTTAATTTCTAATAGAATTAGTTTTTATACTTAATAATAATTAAATTTATTTATTTAATTTAATTTACTTATTAATTATCTTTAATAAATAATTATTTCAAACTTTGATAAACTTGCTTTCGCTCCACTAGTTCGATGGTGTCGAAAACTGACTTTAAGCTTTCTCTCCACCGGAGCAAGTCATGGGATTCGAACCTTAGACAACCCAACTGCTGCCCTTACAACTTAACTGTTGCACTGCAGGGTCAACCCCCAAACTTTGATAAACTTAATTAAAAGAAAATTTCAATTATTCTACAAAGAAGGTTATGACATTTTTTTTTAAAATATTATTTTTCCAATAAATGATTTAGATTAAAACAACTCTCATACTTTAAGAACATACATCACCCTTGGATTCTAATTTTTAATGTCACATGAAAATTTTCACAGAGTTCCCAAGTTCATAATGAGACCATATGAAATGACCCCTAAAATCAAGGTTCAAAATTGAATATATAAGGTCCCACAAATGTGTCAAGAGTATATCATAAAAAAATCATGGGTCTTTCAAGCAATCTAAGTTTGGTCAAAAGGGGCTTCCTCCCTTGATATCAGTGAGGGGATTTTAGGACAGCCTATACTTGGCTTCATTATCATGGAACAAATAAGAGTTCAATAGATTGGGCATTGTGGGCTCCATCTTAAGTAATTCAGATATAATATGAATGTGAGGATCAAAGGAGGCACTCCTATTTGAAATTTCAATCATGTTATTCATGGAGTATGAGATCACTTTGGTAACTTCCCCACTCTCTTATTGCCCACTTTAGGAAGGCTAACAATTCGTTGACATATGGCCAATGCATGAGTTGTTAAAGTCTTTCTGAAGATAGAAAACTCATTAATTTCAAATATGCTTGGTTTGGAAGAACTCTGTAAGGACACGAGGATTATTGCCCCAATAAATAGCTTTAATTGGATTAGACATTTGACATGGAGAGGCAGATGTTTTTGCCAAACGTCTTTGGATTGCCTTGAAATTGGCAATTGGATTATTTTGCCAAATGAATAAGAATAGGCACGCGTGAGAGGATTTGTGGGCTTCAAGATTATCCTTCCATCATTTCGATCTTCTTTTCACATTGTGTACTTTATTCCATTGGCCCCTTCTAGTTTTGAATTCATATGTCCCATTGCCATCTTCCTCTAGTCTATCCCATTCAATAATGGTGTATGACAATGATGGGAAATACTATGTTAAGATCATGTTTCAAAGTATCTTTAGGTTAATATAACCTTCAATCACCTAAGAATAGGTGTTCAACTTCCCATAGGCAAGCTTATTTTGTGTGTCTTGTGTTGAGGTAGTTGGTTGTTTATTGGTTTAACCATGCATGTCATATTGTGTTGGGTTGTTTTTGAAGTCTTATGTATTCTATTTCTTGTTGATACATTTTTGCACATCTATGTTGAGTGCAAGTTCTTTTGTGTGAAAGTTTCACTGTTGATCTTTATTATTCATTCTATTAGAATGTTTCTATCAAATGGTGCAATTAGATCTTCTAATAATGTGTTAGTATTGGAGTCAAAAGAATGTTAGCTCTTAAGGAATGATTGAATTGTTCTTTGTGAGACGACACATTGTTGGCCAAGCTACCTTTCTAACCACACATTCTTTTACCAATAAATTTTAATACTATGTTGTAGCGTAAGTGATAGGCACTATATAATGATAAGTAATGGTCATTTAAATGAGTTGGTTGATTTTATATGAGTTGTCAAATTATTGCATTTTTAGGTATAAATTAGAGCTTGATTGTAGTTGTAGAGTCTTTGTACATACATCTCTAGGATTGGGTAGCATAGTATGACTGGGTTTCACATATTTGTGGCCTTTTGTATTTGAAAAAAATAAACTTAGTTTTTCTTTCTTAATTTGTGTGATTGGATTAGATCAAATAAAGGACTTTCAAATGTGCATAAAAGGCCCCAATTTGATCTAATTTGGTCACATGAGAGCTAGGATTGTCAATAAGAGTGGAAGCATAGATTTAGAAACACAAATATGGAAATAGGCATACACAACTTCAAATACTAAGATATAGAAAACTTGAAAATAGAGGGTAAGAATGAACCCAAAATCAAACTATGGATTTATTAAAAGTGCTTGAAATGTTGAGAAATCTTTAGTTCATATTCTAGGGAAAATAAAGAGTGGTATAAATATGTGGGGCATAGGTTCCTTGTCATGTGTCATACCTTATTGTAACTTTTATGTTTGTTAGGTATAGTGTCAGAGATGTTTGATCAAGGTGTGCTAAGTACCTATAATAAACAAAAAGAAAGAAATGATAACTAAAAGCTAGTGAAAATAAAGCAAAATATAACATGCAAGGAAGATAGAATTAGAAATTTGAAACCCTAGATCTAAAAAAAATAGATAAAGAATAAAAAAATAGACTTCATGTGGTATCATAAATGTATATTTGAAATCTACAAGCTAAAGTGCCAAAATTGAAGGAGAAATAAATCCATAGGGTCTAGGTTCCTTAGCCAAGGGACAAGAAACTAGCATTGGGGGAAAGTATCTTGTATTAGGGGTACAAATTAAATTGCTTATATCAATCTATTTTTTTTAGGGTTTATTCATTCCATCTTGCTAATCACTTCTTATAACTACTACACCTGTCCAAAGTACCCAAATTCTTTTGTGTTTCACTTGCAAGACATATTTTGTATAAAAAACCTTGCATAAGTGGTGAGTTAAAGGTGAAGTTTCCTAAGTTAGACCTCTTGTAGGTTTTCAAACATGGATCCACATGGCAATAATAAGATATAATATCATATGTGATTAACTTGTAAATTGAAATGAAAAACACAAATCGTAATTTGCTTACCAAGGAAGAATATAAATAACAAAAAAAGGAGGATAATAGGAGAAGGAAAAAAGGCTACCAAATGGAAATAAAATACAATAAAAAAGGCCTGAGACTAAAGAAGGATGATATAAGGAGGAAAAAAAAAGAGGGAAAATAGGGTGATGTATAAAGGAAATGAGGAAGGAGAAGAGGTAATGAAAGGGTGAAGAGAGAAGGTATCACAAAAAGATTATACCAAAGCTCTAAAATATTGGAAACATAAATTGCAGAGTGTTAGAATGATGCTACAATAACATGATAAGGATTCAATGCTCCAAAGCTTAAAAATTTTAGACCAATGACAAGATATTGCAAAAGAGAAAATTCTTGAACCACATGTGTTTGGTATCTAAATGAGAGGAAAATGCTATTTTATATAGATTTTTGAATGAATTTTAGGCAAGAAGAAGTGAAAATATAGTTAGCAAGGGGAACTTAGAATTAAATTTTGGGAGTAAAAATGGGTGGTATAAACATATGAGATGCATTTGTACCATATATTGAGGAAGCTAAAATCTATTAGAGAGGAAGAGGAGGTGAAAATAAGATGATTAGAAGTTGTTTTAGTTATTATTTATGAGACATGGAAGAAATAAGGGAGGGGTATGCTATACATGAGTGGTGATAGAAGCATTATTTTTTGGAGCAATTAGTAGCAATCACCTATAAAATAGGAAAAAGGGGTATCTTAAGGGTGGAGGAACACATGGGAGCGGTGGATGATACATGGGAAAATGAGAAGGATGACATAGGAATAGGAAATAAGGATTAAGGAGGGGTCAAGAGACATAAGCAAGGGGAAAAAAGGGGGTAGAGAAACATGAAATGAGAAAGGGGATGCAAAGGGAACACTGGAGAAAACACTAATGTAGGTGCAAAAAATAGCAAAAGAAATTGTAGGGTATGCAATTTTTCTTTATTATAATATTTTTTCATTATTTTCTATATTTTAATTTGGATTTTTCTATTACCCCATTTTGTCTTCCTTGTTTTGCTTCCATCTATGTGCTTTGTGTATATGTTCAATGGTTGTTTATTTGACCCTCCTATTTCCACTACACTATTACGGTATTAGAGGTTTATGTTTTGAGTTTTAGAGGTAAGCTCACGAGAGTTCCATTCATGAAAATTTTGTGTAAAGTGTCATATGAAATTATAGATGAACAAATGAGGATGGCTCATAGAGTAGGGAGAAGAGGTGCAATAAACTAACAAGAAACCTACATTATAGGTTTGGAAAATTCTTTTAGATCCATTGATGCTTAGCTCGAAGCCATCAAAATCACACAATAAATTGGTCTTATGGTCATAGAGGAGATCAATGGAGACAAGAGAGTATATCAGGATGTGTAGGGAGGTTTCATGGATGTAAATTTTGATAAGAACATCACAATAGAGGCAATACTCATTTTTCCTTTGTGGGAGGTTGAGAGTAAGTTGAGTTTTGAACTCCTTGGCTACTTGAGAAGCTTAAATTTGTAAGAGTTGATTGAGTGGGTCAATGAGTTGGAGAGATATTTTGGGTTCAAAGAAATCAAGGAATAACAATGAGTCAAGCATTCCACCATAATGTTTATAGGGCATGCTATCTTAAGGTGGGACTTAGTCCAAAAAGGATATGCGGATGAGGTAAAAAGTGAGATGTCATTATGGGATCACATGGTGGCCAAGATCAAGAGGAAGTTTTTGTCAACCAATTATATATTGCATCTAAATAAGAAGCTTTAAAATATATACCAATGAGAGGCATTCATGAAGGAGTCCATATATGAGTTATATAGACTATGCATTCATCTAGTTCACATAGAAGATATATTGAGAAAATGTCAAGGTATGTCAATGGATTACACATCTCCATCTAGGATGAGATGTGTTTATGTACTATTTGGTTTTTCAAGGAGGCATACCAAATCATGCTTAGGGTGGAAGAAAAGATGTACCATATAAAATAGAGTGCATGCAATAATAGTAAGGACAAGGATATGAGAAAGTAAGGAATATGAAGGAATACCTTTTGCATTCAAGTAAAGTGCAAAAATTAACAACATTGCATTGAGTATGAGTAGATCTATAACAAAGGTGGATATAGAAGATGAAGTTGTATAAAATACCTTAGTGGGAATTGCATGAGATGTGGACAAGAAAGTCACCATGAATTGAGTGTCTGGAAAACACATGAGAGAAAGAATGCATAAAGGATCATGTGCATGTTGTGATGGCTTAATATGCAAATTCATTAGGTAGAGTAGAAAGTGCTAGCCTTGAGGTCATAAAGAACTTGATGATGCATAAAGTTGTGTTGAAAACCATGGGTAGAGAAGACGAGTCATGGTTGAGGGAGAAACTCTTCTAAACTATGTGCAAGTTGGGCTAGAAATGTTTCAATCTAATTATTGATGGAGGTAGCACTAACAACTTAGCTTCCATGAAGATGACCTACAAAAGTTGGGGTTAGAGATTGTTATGCAAATCATTCCATAAATAGTCTCGTGGCTTGAGAAGGGACAAAAAATCATAGTGAAAAAGCAATACCAAGTTGTATTTTATATTGAAGGATACATGAATGAGGTATGGTGCGATATGATCCTCATAGATGCTTTCCATGTGTTATTGGGAAGTCCATGGCATCATAATGAAAGTTAAATTCATATGGATGAAAGAACACAGTTTTACCATTAAGATGGATGGGAAGAAGTATAAATAATCACCATTAAGGATGAAGAGAAGTTTTATTGTTGTTTATAAATGAGTTTCTCAAGGTGGGAGGATTGCAAGGATTCTTTGTTCTAGTAGTAAGGCATATATTGTAAGAGAAGATGAAGCCACACATTTTTTAGGATCCAAAAGTTATCATTCCACTGAAGAAGTTTACAAATGTTAATGTGTAACATCTCTCACTTGATGATGGATACCTCACATAACTCACTTACAACAAAGATTCAACATATTAAAATGCATGCATTCATTAATTCAGAATGAAAACTTATTACAAATAGTCCAAATCTAAAAAAATAGAGGATAAAATCTTTAACAGACTGCAAAACCTTGCAACTTCAGTCCTCTCCCTTATGGAGTCTTCTTCCTCTTCTATAACTTCAAATATGATATTGTCTGTTTTCCTTTCCCCTTGTTGATGGTTTTCTCCTCTCCACTATCTTTCCCTTTTCTTGGAAATGAAAAAAATAAACCATAAGTGCATTTAGGTGCCTTCTTGCATGCTTAGGAAAGTGTAACTCCCAACTCCTAAGAATAACACAACTTTTAGGAGACATAACTTTTGATTTGGGAACTCAATTGAGCCCAAATTTTGGGGCCACATTTCATTGTTTCAAGCCTCAATTAACTCAATTTGAAAGTTTTTGTAAGGATTTTTAGAAACTTGAATATTTAATAACTTCACATTTAGACCCAAATTTGGCTTGAAACTTACCCACAATGTTCATTTAGAAATTTTAAAGCTTTGGATAAAATTTCAAGTCCATATGTACATAAATGCAAACTTTATAAAAATAGGGGCCTTGCTATTTTTAGCCATTTTGGAAAATTTGGATGTTTTAGATCAGTCTATATGACTTTTTAGAGGAAATGGGCTTCATGGGTATTTGCAAAAAAATAAATGAAAATAAAACAAATCAATATTTTTGGGTGATGCAAGATTGATCTTACACCTCTACATGCTCTTGCATAATCTCTACATGGATTTATTTTATGTTCTAGTTTTCCAAATAAGGAATCACACAAAATTAGTCCTAAAAAGAGTGTGGACTTGATCAATTAGTTTGAGTAATTGTTGGAACAAGGTTTAATAAGGGAAATATTGATTTCTTGCACTAAAGATAAATGGAGAATGGAGGATGTGTAGAAATTCCCATATGATCAATAAGGTGACCATCAAGTATAGGTTCCCATTTCCATACATGGATGACTTGATGGATTGCTTGAATGAAGTACACTACTTATTCAAGATATACTTGAAGGAGGGATATTATTAGATCAATATTATTAAAGGTGATGAATGAAAGAAAATATTTACAATAAATGAAGGCTTGCATGAATAGATGGTGATACCATTCAAGACAACAAATGGACCAACCCTCTTTACATGAGTAAAGATCAAAGTTCTAAATTTTTTTCTCAACAATTTTGTGGTTATTTATCTTGATGAAATCTTGGTGTTTAGTAAGATGATGGAACACCGTCATGTACATCTTTAGCATGTGTTAACACTATAAAGGAGTGAATACTTGAGAATAAATATGAATAGATGTAGCTTCATGAAGAAGTTGAAATTATTGAGATTCATGATGCCCTTTTTGTGTTTAGTAAGATGCGGGAGGAAAATATTGTACATATTTAGCAAGTGTTAACACTATCGAGGAGAGAAGAATTGAGCATAAAAATGAATACATGTAGCTTCATGAAGGAGTTGAAATTCTTGAGATTCGTGATGTCTCAAGGTGGATTGAACATGTATTGGAGAAGGTCAATTTTATTCTTAAGTGGCTTGAACCAAGAAGTGCAACAAAGGCTAGAATTTTTGATGGGTTAGTGAGCTTTTGTCAAATTTTTATCAATAACTTTAATGAAATTTGTGTACCATTGATGCACTACATATATAAAAGAGGGTTTTTTGATGGATCTTTTGACACAACCAACTCAAATAGAAAGAATAATTCCATACTTCTCTTGAAAATTTGATCAATCCTAGTAATCATCCAACTACAAGGTCCCTATAGTGCCAGGCCTTGACAATGTGAAGTAGTTGAGTAGTTTATGTGATTTTTTAACAAGGGATTGTGTTGGTTAATGTCAAGCTAAATAATACATACATCCATAAAATACATTTTTCTATGACAATAGATAAATTTTTGAGCTCTTATGTTAAATATACTAAAACAATAGATATACATTTAATTTTCAAATAGAATTATGACTATTCTACTTCTAATTTATCCACAATCTAGCCTAGATCTACCTTTAATATAATCGGATTATAAAAAATGATCAAACGATGTTACAATTTAGAGAAAGAAACATAAAATAATGAATAGCTAATGATGTACTATGTTTTAGCCTTAATCTTGAAAGGTTTGATGATTTCTAAAATAACCTATAATGCAATGACAAGTATTGACACAATCACAAACACTACAAGTGCAATATTTAGAGAAGTTCAAATAAATATATTCAATTTAAATGCCTAAAAACACCATATTTAATTTGTAGATTTTGTAGATAACCTTACATGAAAGAACATTCAATATTCCACCAATTTATTCAACTTAAAGAACATAAAATAAAAAATACATCACCACCAAAATTGATAGCGATTATTGGAAGCATGCACTATTCTTTGATTGATTTATAATTGGCATATTACAACCTCTAGAGGGATTCCCAAAATAAAAATTAAATAATTTTCTTTACATTAAAAAGTTCCAACCCTTAAAATACTTCCAAAATTCCTATTAATACCCATATTGGGTTCCTAACACTACTTCAAAGAGACAAGGTTAGACTAGATGTTAAATTGATGCCTGGGCTCAAAATTTACAAGTTACAATTTTTTAAAATTTGAAAATCCAAAAATTAAATTTATTTTCCCAAGCCTAAAATAATGGAACACATGCACATGCAGTTGGTCCATCATGACAGAAATATCAAACTAAAAAGAGAAGGGACTGGCCTTTATTAATATAGAAAATGAGCCTAGAAATCATGCAATGCCTCAAGAACAAGATTGAGATTAGCAACACTTATATACTAGACCGTAAATTTGTTGTATACTCCCATATCAAAATCTAAATATGTAACTTCATTAGTAGCATTGCATTATGTAATTTTATGTTTCAATCTAGGTTCAACCTCTACCTTGATCTAATCCTAATTTCCTTTCTAGGGCAATAAGAGCTGTGAAAATAGACCATTGGGGCTTCTAATCCTCTCTACTAATCAAAATTACGTATGACTTAGGAATATCAACTACATGTATATCGACATGTTGAATTCATGGTTTTAACACCAATGGGATATGCACATCTTTCAACACTCCAATAACCCTTCTTATTTATCCAATTAACAAACTATTCTATTGGTTGGGAGAGGAACCACCCCCAACTTTAAAAAATAGAATAAGGAATAAAATTACAAGAAGTACAAAAATAAACTAGATGATTATGCAAATTCTCACCAAATATTTTGAGGCTCAACAAGAAAGGAGGAACTCTAGGCTTGCCTTTAAAAAGGATTGCAAAAATATTCGCAGTGGCAATTGTCTTACCTTTATCTTTCTGAGATGTAGTTGCCTCCCCCTTTTGATTTTCTAATGAATAAACTAATTCCTCTTTATGAATAGGCCAAAATATCATATATGGAACTGTTAGCCTTAATATTTTTTAGGTCTTTTTCTGCATTATGTTTCTCTTTAGATGAAACATGGACTTTACTAGCAACAAGAATATTCTAATTATATTGTTATCCTAATGGACCCTTAGGAGCAAAATGATTTATATCTATATTAGGATTATGAGGAGTAGGAATACGATGGGGATGAAGAGGATCCATGAGACATTATTTATCCTTGCTCCTAAAGTAGCAATTACTCTTATATTATTGAAAATGATGTATTTCTTCATACCCTTGTAATAGTTCATCATATTCTTCAAAAGATAATATAAACTCTTCATCATCTTGGATTCGTTTTTTATTTCCTTCACTAATAAATGCATTTAAGACTTGAACATCATTAGGATACCAATATCTCCATTATTACTAACACTTTGCTAATCTTCCTAGATAATTCTAGACCTCTTTCACATTCTCTAGATGGTTTACTTTTGAATGATGTGCTATATCAAGAAACTTGTACCAATTGGTCAAGAGATTTACATCAGTAAAATTTACTTAATGTGCCTAAATTGTATTATCTAGATGGATGGAAGAAACTCCATGATTAGGCTTCGTATTCCTATTAAAAACCAAGATCAGACATGCAAACCAAAATAACCTTCCACAGAAGAGAAAAACATAAAAAACAAAGCTATTGCAAAAAGATGTGCAAATAATATTATTCAGGAATTCATAATTACATGAGATGATTTGCTTTATAAAAGCAAGTATGCATAAACCTAATCTTATCTTGAGCAACAAGATAGTTCAATAAGACAAGGATGAGAATAATTAACCTAGGAATTAAAATATACCTAAGTAAAGTTATGCAAGTGTAATTAAATATTAATTACACTAACACCCCCCCATAAGTGCAACTTAGGGAGACTAACAAAGCATGCACCTAAAACTAAGATGAATGCAAGAAAGTATGAATGGGTCCCAACAAAAAGGCCTGATCAGGTACCCATGTACAAATGCAATAATGAGGTAGAGAAGGAAAACCCAATGGGACAAAACCCCTCTACAATGAGATGACTACTGCAAAGAAGCACTGGAAGAACACTATGGAGTAACACTAGAACCAAAATCTGACAAGCAAGGAAAGATACTTTTGTCTACAAGAAACCAAATGAGAGTCACTGAAGGAATCAGGGGGAATCATAATAATGTGATAGCAGACCCGATGCCACAGAACACTAGAAAACTCACAAACTGGAACAACCCTATAATCTGTGAAGCAACAATAGATGAAATGATGAAAGAATATGGAAATTGTGTATCTCTCAATGCCGATGCCAAACTGAGACTAAAAATATTCCATGGGAACAAGTACCATAAAGACTCTGGAACATTTACCATAAAAAGATGGCCCTCAAATTGAGATGGATCTGAACCAATGCAGATCAATAACCATAAACTCCCAATCTGAAGTGTGAATCAATGTGAATCTGATATGTGTCAAGCTAGTGCAAGATGTGGCCAAAATAAACTAAGAAACCAAATATAACCCATGCGAGTTGTTATCAAAAACAAAATGGAGATCAAAGTGCATGCACACTCTAATCAGATTATTATGCAAGAAACCCCCATGATGAAACTTTATCTCAGTTCATTTATTATAATAACCCAACAATTGTAAAAGGAGAGAATGCTAATGTGCATAAATATAAAATAAAAATAGACCTTAGATATGTGTAGAGGACTGAACCAGCTTTCCAACGTCACAAGAATGATGAAAAAAGGATCACCGAGTCAAAAGATATGCCCTTTGAAGCAAAAAAAAAAAATCTAAGTTCAAGGACCTGAAAAATAAATCTGGAGAAAAATAAGAAGAATCTACCTTCACCAATGGATTGGCGTTGGAATCAGCTTTCCAACGGTATCTTGTTTGTGAAAAAATAATACCGTACGCAAAAGTTACGCCCGATTTTGTAAAAGTGCTCTAGAAAGGCCAATTTGGCCTACAGGGCCCCCAGGGGCTAGCAGTCTGGGGCTGGGGTGGAGCCCCTGGTCCTCCATAGGATCGATGGAATGTAGAAGAGGCTGGACGGGGGCTGGGCGCATAGCGCCTAGTCCCCCATAGGACCGACAGTTGGCTGGAGGGGCCCGACGAGGGCTGAGTGCTGGGCGGTTGCGAGCGGTAGAGGTCGGCGATGGTGGTGGACCAATAGCCGCCCGGTGAGATTCTTCAACACTGTGAGTTCTGGCATGAAAAAATGAGAAACTCATTTTTTTTTCATTTTTCGTGCCTTGGGAAGCGAGCTGGGGAGGCCGTATGACCTCCCTGGCAAAAAAGTTTTGCCTTTCAAACCAACTTCTCCAAAATCGATGAAACGAAAGGTGATCTTAGGGTTTTTGGCCACTGCGGACGTGATGGTGACCTTCGTTTATGCCCAAAATGCTCCAAAAATTTGGCTACCCCTAGAGCTTGCAAAAATTCTTCGAGCTTGAAACCCTCATAGATCTGACAAACGATGACCAAAATCTACAAAATAAAAGTTAATCCTGACTTTTTCCAACACTTTGAATCCAATGGTGAAGCCCGATTTGATTCAAGATGCTGCATAGATGAATTCAAGGAATGAAACCCTTGAGGAATCCCTAACGAACTCTGTAATGATTTTCTCAAAAAATATGAGAAGGGGCTACAAATCAAGGCTCTGATACCATGTTAGAAACCAAGATCGGACATGCAAACCAAAAAACCTTCCACATAAGAGAAAATTAGAAAAAAGCAAAGCTATTTCAAAAAGATGTGCAAAATATTATTATTAAGGAATTCATAATTACATGAGATGATTTGCTTTATAAAAGCAAGTATGCATAACCCTAATCTTATCTTGAGCAACAAGATAGCTCAATAAGATAAGGATGAGAATAATTAACATAGGAATTAAAATATACCTAAGTAAAGTTATGTAAGTGTAATTAAATATTAATTACACTAACAATTCCACTATCTGTTAGGACTCTCTAGATTAAACCCTCCATTTTAGAAGTTTTGATTGTTTTGACTATTATTCTGATGGTGGAAATTACCTTGACTTTGTAACTAGTTTTGATTTTGAAAAAATAATTGATTTTACCGTTGGGAACTTGGTTAAATTCAAGGTGAGTAAGATAATTATTTACCTAATTCAAAGTATTCTTGATTGCTTCTTAGTTTTTTTTCAATTGTGCAGTATGATCTTGCACACTATTTTTGTAGTAGGATTCTAAAAGGCCTTCTATTATTCGAAAAATATAGTAGTTGATGACTTAAGAACAATAAAATAATTATATCCTCACCTTGAATAAGACAATATATGGAAAGGGTGGATTTTACTTAGGGATTGTTGGTATGTTTCTTGATTTTGTCCATGAAGAAAAATTCTTGGAATATAATTCATCAATGGAGTCTGATTGGCTAGATCATTATTGATTTTTGTGATTTGGTTGCTCACCCAAGGATGTCATAATGAAGACAAGGATCCCATATCTCCTCCTATGAGGGTATCCATCTATCATTGAAATTACATTACTTATGTATAAGTATTCTATAAAGAATCCATATTTTGAAGTATTCTTAGGAAAAACCTTGCCAGGGGATCCAAGGACCTAAGTTATAATTGAATTTTAGATTTCTTCTCCTTGAGGTATGGATCTTCCAACCTATTGTACATTTTGTGGAACCCGGTATTGAATAAACTTAAAGGCTCATCGGGTTCTCTCTTGCAAGTAACAAATTGATGGTACACGATAGTTGGATTAGAATAAATCTTAAGCTAATTAAAAATAATACTTCTAATTCCTCCCAAATAGTTATAGATCCAGGAGCTAAATCCATAGACAACCTATAATCAAAGTATCCCAAAGAGAAGAGAAACAATATACAAGCTAATTTCTAATGATCAATTTGTGATGTTTTAGCTATCTCCTTGAAGGTTTTGATATGTTCTTCACTCTTGCATTCACCATAAATGGATCTAGGGAAAAAATGTTGGGGTTATTTGGAATATCTTGAAGAAAAACCTTAAGGGAAAGAGGGGAGTGTTATACAATAAGAAAGAAAAGAAATTTTGGAGGTAGAGGTGGAGAAACTGGAGGAGTGATGGGAAAAATAGGTATCTCAATATAAATATGTAGATAAAATTTAGGAGATAGATTTCCTCTCTTTGTAGTCTTCCCTTTGTCACTCCTTGTCTTTTTGTGTTGACTTAAATAAATAGATTGGTGATATTTTTCTTTTAAATATGTGGATCTGGTCAACCTCATATAGTATATACTAGATGATGGATTATTATTGTGTATCTTGATTATACCCTCCTTCTAATTCCAATTCTTGTTGGTTGTGTCAAAAGAACCATCTTGCTACCAATAGTTTTGTGCTCTTAATGAAGGTAGTAGAGGAGCCCATGCTTGTGCTTCTAGACTTAAAAAAAGTGTTCCAAATCAAAAGTGATGCTAATGGAATATGAATCAATGCATTAAATCCAAAAGGGTAGATCAAACATGTATTTTAGTAGGAAGTTGAATGAGGCTAGACAATCATATTTTGTCTATGACAAGGAGTCGTATTCAATAGTGCATGCTTTGTGAAGTTGGAGAAATTATTATTTTTTGAACCAATTTGTGTTGTACATAGACCAATACATATAATTTTTTATTATTAACAATTAGGTAAATCACAAATAGAGGCACACGAGTTGGGTAGAATATTTGTATGGTTTCTCTTATGTTGAAGCACCACATAGACAAGACCAACAAGTTTGTATATCCTTAAATTAGGAGGCTATAATGTTGTTTAAATTGAAAGTTAAATGAGTGGGAATTGAGGTGATGAAGGATTTGTATGAAACACACTTGGATTTTCCAGATGCATGGTGTGCATGTGTAGATTCCTACGCTAGAGTAGAGGCTTGTATGATGAATACTTCTTGCATGAGGGATACCTATTCAAGATGCAACCAACTAGGCATTTATGCTAGTTGGTGATTACAAGAGGAGATAAAAAATTTAGTGACAATGATGAGAGGTTGGATACTAGTAGGGAGGAGGTAGAGACTAAGGTGAAGGCCTTGCACATTAAGGAAGTGTGAGATGATAGAATTTACAAGAGAGGAGAGGAAATGTATGAGCACACTAGAGGAATAGATGCATTTCACTAGGAAGTTCTCACATAGAAAAAACCTCCTATTTGAGATGAGATATTATATTTTTTGAGAATAGAGAGGATGGTAGCAGTTGAGTCTACATGAAAACCTAGAAATGCTTGTGATTACCTTTGATTTTGATTATTATTTCTACTTAGCTATGTTTGATACGTTAGTATTATTTTATTGATTATGATATAATATGGTATTTTCATCTCTCCTTTTTTTATGTTTTGATGATGCATGCATATTTGGCAAGTGGAGAGATCTTATTTGGGCCCTCAAGTTAGAGATTTTTCCACTGTTATTGGAAAGAGTTGATATGGTAATAAATATAAAGGTGAAGGAATAATACTTTCATGAACATGAGGAAGCATATTATCATCACCATACATCGCATCATCATGGCTGGCTAATAGATAGGGAATCTCATCACTTACCATATAATCCCTAGATATGTCACTATAAGGTGGGTCTATCTAATCAATACCTATCATAGATCATGCATCATCATTATAGAAAAAATGAGAAGTAAAGGCTCTTAAATACAAAACAACATTATGCTCATACATATCTCTAGCTAGTCATAGAAAATGTGAAATCAAATAAAAACTTAAGGACATGTGAAGTGAGTATATTGAAAATGAGAAAAAAAGATAACCAACTCTATGAAAGAGGAAAAAACAAATACACGAAGGAATAACATATCCATAGAAAATACATCCACACCCATAACATACAAAGACACAAGACTATCAAAGATAAAATGATCATATGTCAAAAAATGGGAACATATCAAAGTGAACAACAGATGCATGGATAAAAACTAAAGAAAATGGTATATGGGAATCTGTAGTGGATGGTTTTTCAAGAAAACAAAAAATAATGGTGGGTAGGTAAGACAAAAAAATATCAAATAATGAAGCCCAAACACTAAGAGAATAAAAATGAAACACTTGAATAAATGATAGATCCAAACCCTAATCAAATCTTAAATGAAATTTACTAGTTAGAAATGTTAGATTTGAAACCCTAATAGAGAAGGATTAAACCCTATGAACAAACCCTGAGGGCTTTAAGATAAGCCGAGTTCACCAAATGTAAAGAAATAAAATAAGTTCTTCACATAAATACCCTGGGTAAATTAATAAAATAATTTCTTCACATAAATACCCTGGGTAAATTAATTAATCCACAATGAAGCATAAACTAACCTTGGATAATGAGTTAGGATTACTCACACTTCTTAATTAAATGTAAATTGAAAAATATTGGTTCTTAGCAATAGATTTGATGAAGACCTTGCTGGGCTAAACTTTGCTAGCTAATTTACTAATATGCCAAAAAACAAAGACCTATCAGATGAATGCCTCACATAGAGATTTTTTTTATTTTTATTCTACTTCACTTCCACAAGTGTGAACTTGATATTTGAGAGTGCAAGAACAAACCTATACATGGAATTAAACTTCATTGGTTTAGATGTTAGGTACCTATTCACCTTGATGTTTGTAACTTGAAGAGGGGTGGTGTCTTTTAAACATCATTTAGGATCTTTAAAAGATATGAGAGGTCTCCTTTGGTCAATTTTCTATTATTAAGTCAATTGTATGAAACAAGGACAACAAAGAATCATGTAGTATGCATAGAGTTACAATGTAAACTTGATGTCACATGATTCTTTGATTTCCATAAATGATTTTATGATTCCTTTTTATATGCTCTTTCTAAATAATCATAATGAATTAAGACTTGTCCTTTTACACAACACCTTAGTATACAATTTAATATATTTTGTACTTTAGTCTACTCATAACAATTAATTGGAAAGAAGATGAATATGCCCAATTTTAAAATTTTGAATTTAAAAGTTTAGAAATCACATTTATGTCCATAAACTTATTTTGAGTCAATTCCACAAATACAAAATTGTCTTCAAATAAATAATGGTGAATGAACATTGAAACCTATTCCTTAAGGTACACAAAAAATAAAATCAAACAAAAATAAAAATTAATTTACCAATTCGACACAAACTAATTTTCATTTAAATCACATACCAAACCTAACTGAAATGAAATGTCCTCCTTTTAAAAGTGAAATAATCCCTTTATATTTAAAAAATAAAGTCATTTAATAATAACCCCATTTAACTATTCTAAAAACACCATCTCGAATCAAACAAAATTCCTACAAATTTATAGAGAAAGTTTCTTTTTATTCAAGTTACTAATATAAATGAAAGTTTGATATAAAGCTGAATGGTCTAACCAACTCTACATTTACTAAAATATTTTTAGCATGTTGGTAGAGCCACTATTTCAACCTATTAAGCTTGGCTAAAGTAGGTGGGCAACCTTACTAACCTACCCACTACATTTGTCTAAACATGAATGGTCTTGGTTGGTAGTATGTCATTTGTCAAATACAATTAAAATTATATACTCTTTAGTTTGGTAAGGTTGTACCCTCTAGTTTTATTGGGTTTTTTTGGAAGGTTTTCTCCAACTTTTATATAACTATATTTGTCATACCATATTTTAGATTTTATTTTTTTTGGCAGGTTGAAAGCTAAGTTAAGTGAGACTAATAAATACTATAATGCCCATGTGACATCTTTAAAAAACTTTATATAAATAAGTTGTATAATGCAAGCATGCACTTGTTGTATGGGTGTTTGTTTATAGATTGGAGTTGGTTTTAAAATGATATAATTAAAGTTTAAGTTAATTAATTTGAAGGTAGTTTTTATAATATTAGATATGATGTTTCAAAATATATAAATTTTTATTTTATTTCTAGATGTACGAATTTATTAAAATTTTAATTGTAGAAATTAAAAAATATATTTTGTATTGTTTTTATAGATATGATTTATAATATATTTTTATCATTTGAAATATTAATTTACATTTTAAATTTATTATGTTTTTTTATTTAAATGATTTATTTTTCATAAAATTTTAGTCTTAAATCAATTATGAAATTAGAAATAGATATAATATTTTACTAAATAATTTTTTTAATGAAAATGAACAAGAATGACACAATAAACAAGAAGCACAAACATGTTCAAGCATCCACAAGCTAGCTGGGGTTTTATGGACATCTAGGACCAACAAAGCCAATGATAACAAATTATTAAATTGGCCTTGGGATCTAACTAATGCAAATCCCACAACCAATCATTAGTAATCTCTTTTCTCCTTTATTTGTAGGTCATGTTTTGGATTCAACCGATGTAGAGAATACAAGCATGCTAGTATGAGATGTCAATGTGTTGTACTTAAGTGTCAACATGTGAAATTAGATGTCATGAATTTCTATCCCTAAGAAAACTATCATAAAACATATATCTTAAGTGAGAATATTATATGTTATTGATTGTGATTACTTAAGATGATATTTAAGTAAATGATGTTATATATACTTATAATGATCTTTCAATTGTAAAATTTTATAAAAGCTTCTATTAATATGATATTAAATTCATACATATTAAATTATATTGTATTGATATGACTTCATATATTCATAATATTTATGTATTTTTATGTTCTTATAATACATATTATATTTGTATATTAAATATATTCATCAATATTTTTATAATCAATAAATATATAAAAATAAATAAACATTAAAATTAAAATGTTATATATATAATGTTTATAGTAATTATAAAGAAACATTAAAATTGAAAATATAACAAGAAAATAATTAATTGGTTAGCTTGTGCATGCGATGGTTTAGTATAATCAATTGAAATTATTTTGATTCTCCATTCTAGTGGATTTAGTCATTTTTTAAAGCTTTAATTTGGTTTTATATAGTTGTTTTTGATTATATAAGTAGGGAAGGGCCCTAATCCCGTAGTAACAAAAAGAGCTGGAACAACAAAAAACTGAGACAGATTGGGAAACAACACCAGTCACACCCAAAAAATAGTAACTAGTCTAACTATTAGAAAGCATCCATATGGGACTCGCAGGCCAATACCAATATTGCATCCACATGATCATCATAGTTATAATAAAAAACAAAAGCATACCAAATACTATCCCAAAAAGTGGCACACAGGCCATGTAAAATATTAACTATAATCCAACAAATTCTAAACCAAAGCCTAGCAAGTAAAAAGTAATAGTATGGAATGATCATCCTAAATAACCGACGAATGCAGGCACATAAATCCAGAGCAAAAAATAGAGCAAGAAAAATTCCATTATTTAGCATTAGCGACTGGGTCCCAGTGTTCTCCAATCTGAGATACGTACTCCCTCCAATCCATACAAACATCATTAGTTAGATCCTTCATTCCCTCATGTTTCCCAAATTTCTTAAGTTTCTTCTTGATCTTAGATTGACCAGAAACAACTGCAATCATAGCATTCCTCATCAAACCGTTAGTCACCTTCAATCAAAGTAGTGATCACATTCTTTATGTCTTCAACCTAGACCTGCAGAAAGGTGATTCAACTTTTCAAAAAAAGAATGTTAGTATCCTCAAAAGTAGAAGTACCCTTGGCATTATCCTCCAAATCACATACCTCCTTCTCAATCACATCCAAGTCCTCTTCCCCACCAGTTTCAACCTCCATCTTTTCATCTTCCTCATCCTCTAGTTCTTCTTCTTCCATCTCATAGTCTTCATCATCACAATCCATACCTTCACTTTCCTCCTCCACTTGGGGTTTGAATTCTTCCATAGATAGTTGTTTGTCTTCCTCAATTACAGTCTCCTTAATTTTACCTTTTTTATTTGAGCTAGCAACCTTTTCTAACCTTGTCGAGCATCGACCACCCCGCGACATTCCCAGTTGCCCTTCATCAAAATCCTCCTTTTGGGGACCATCTAGTTCTTCAATAATGGTAATAACATTTCCATGCTTTGAGGTTTGCTGGTATTTTTTAGAGCTCTTAACCTTTGGGAGTTCTAGGAGAAGTGGGGAGTGTTTCCTTTTTTTAGGGGTAGCTTTGAGCAAATCCATCTTGAGGGGATTAACCATAGAGGCAATCTTAGACTTAGAGGCAGACAGTTTGGAGCTGGGGGTAGCTAGACCAAAAGCATTCATGGGGCTACCATCCAAGGAATCCAAACAAGGAGCAGGGAGCCTAGGATTAGGAATAGGATGCACAAGTACAACAACTTAGGGAGGGCCAGTATTAACATTATCAATATGGTGAGGAGGGCCAACATTATCATCATCATTTTTGGGGGGGGGGATTATCCTACCGAGCAATCAACAGGTTGGCATGAGGGTTATTCGCAAGGGCATGTTATGAAGAGCTAACAATAATCCCTAGTGCAACGGAGGCAAAGCCCCATTCTCAATACTTTGCTATAGGGATGAAAGCAAATAGAATGGAAAGCTTATCCTGTTATTATAGTGGATGTGATTAAGGATAGAGAAATGGTAGGTTTCATGTACCTACCTTCAAGAGTGAAATATAGCATTGCAAATATGCTTACCAAAGCAAATGACAGAGGAAAATCAAGCCTGGTGTACCCATTTTGGAACCTCGTAAGAACCTCTCCATCATGCATGAATGTATCAACAAAATTTTGGTAGTCTGTCACACTCTTCTTCACCACCTTTCTTCCTTCATTTGCTAGACCAGTAGCCTCAACAATAAGTTGGGAATTAACTTCAAATTTCACCACCCCAATGGATACATTGCCTTTTTTCTAGGAATTGGTGAATTTAGTAGTAAGACCTTCATTATACCCCTTCATAGCTTCAAAAAACAAATCCATACCAACCACTATAAACATACACTAGAGATCAACATTTTGCTTAAGAACTAGATAGTTATGGGGTTAAGTTCTCTTCCTCGGCCCTCCCATTTTTGAAGATTGCAGAATTTTAGGTTTTTACTTCTGATTAGTTCCTCTCTTCATACCACCCCCATACACAACAACTCTACCACCCTAATAACTAAAATTGCAGAGATGACAAAAAAAGATAATGAAGCTAAGAATGCCATTTGAATTACAAAACCAAAGCTACTAGATGAAATAAGCTAGAAACACGAGCCCTAGGACATAAATGGCATGATTCAATTTTACCATGATAAATATAACCAGATTAACAATCAAGCTAAGTCTCGAGAATGGGGTAGGAAAAGACGTATAACACATTGAAAATATTCGAAGTGACCAAAGCTTTGTAGTTGCAAACAATCATGTGATACGAAGGGTACTTGGAAATGATGAACTCATTTAATTCCTAGCCGAAGAAAATCTCCTTAATATTTTTCATGATATGCAACTTGCTAATCTTGTGATTATTAACCTTAGTGCCTATCCAATAACCAATTCTAATAATGACACAAATCTGGCTGATGGAAAACATTTTAATAATTTCCATAAAGCAAAACATACCAAACTTGTAATTATTAACCTCAGTATCCATCCTAACACCACATCTAATAATCACCCCATCAAGACCCCTTATCCTATAATTATAATGTATAAGCATGTTCATATTTCTCTTTCAAAACACGATCTTTTATTTCCTTAGGAAACTCTCCATACTCCCAATGAGTCCACATGTTACACTTAAGAGCCTCGTTGGCAATGATGTCAGTAGAGGAGTTCCCTTCCTTATAAACATGTTGGATTCTACAATAAGTGAAGAATTGCATATGTAGCTTGCAATTATCCATTATGTTCTAATTTCACAAGGCACAACACTCTCCCATTTTAAAATATCAACAATCAACTTTGAATCTCCTTCCAAGATGACTTGTTGGAAGCCTAAATCTTTCAACAATTTAATTCCACCTCAAGCAACCATAGCCTCAACTTTGTTATTAGAAAACCCCGGGTTTTTACCATAACCAACAATACAATCTCTACTGTGATTCTTGATTATATCTCCCACCCCTGCCAAACTATGGTTTCCCTTAGAGCAGCCACCAAAATTACATTTAACCTGTTGCTTCTCCGGGGGAGTCCACATAGTAGACTTCCTTGAAATGTAAGTAGCCCAATTGAAATTGGAGAGATCCATTTAAGGCCCCATATTTGTTTGATTCTCATCTTTTTAAAAGAAGGAAAAACCTTAGAGAAGTTGTGACCTCCCACTTCCACATTTTTCTAAATTTGGGTCTTAATAGAAAAGCATAGATCATGACTATTTCTATCAGTGTATCTAAAAATCCAATTATTCCTCTCCTTCAAAATCCCCCAGGAAACAAAGGGAGGGACTTGATTCCAAAGATCCAAGACAATCTTGTGAGAGAAAGGGAAAAAGGACCAATTGTCAATGAATGATTTCAAAGAAGGCAAATAAACCCATTCAGTGAGCAATAGGGAAAGGAAGAAGGACAAAAGTTCTCTTGAGAACAAATAGTGGAAGAACAAGTGCATAATAGACTTCTCTTCTCTACAAAGAACACATTTTAAAAAAAATGAAACCCCCTTCTAACCAAATTATCAATAGTAAGGATTTTACCGTGAGAAGCAACCCACCAAAAATAATTAACCTTTGGAGTTAGATTTTTAATCCACACCTTGTCCCATTGGAAACCCCTGTTGGCTAAAAGAGGATTTTCTAATTCCACATAGGTATATTTAAATAAAAAATAACTAGAAGGTTTCTTGGTCCAAAGCCACTCATCCTTCCTATCTTTAGAGAAGAGGCCAACCTCCCTTATTAAATTGTGAAGCCTTTGCACAATAAGGGTCCAATTTTGCTATCTAGCACCCCTTAGATTAGCTCTCATAAGTTGATTATCAAAGTTGATCCAATAAGGTTCAAGAACATCCCAGTCAATGTAACCATCAACCTTCTTTCCACAAGTTATAATCAATATTTGTCTTAAGGGGTTGAGGTGGACAATAGAGGTGAGAGGATTCCCACTAAACCAAGAGTCTTTCCAGAAATTAGTTTCTAAACCATTACCAATGTGCTTCCTAACACCCAACTTTAACACACTTCTAGTTTTAAGGAGGCAATTCCAGAAGATAGAACCATAAGGCAGCTCCGAGGTAGAAAGGAAACGACCTTGGTCTCTGTTTCTAAGGTATTTGGCTTTAAGGATCCAAACCCGTTCCTTGGCTCCTTCCAACAAAGTCCACCCCAAATTGGTTGTAAGAGTTTTATTAAAGAATTTAATTTTCCTTATCCCCAAGCCTCCAACATTTTTAGGAGCACAAACTTTCTCCCACCCAACCAATACCATTTTGTTTCTTTCCTTTGTTCCAGAACACAAAAATATTTTTTGAATTTGTTCAATTTTTTTCAGGTATAAACGCAGGAATGTTAAACATTGATACGTAGTAGACCAAATTTTTTTGAAGGGAAGCTTTTAACAATTGGAGCTTCCCAGCTTGGCTTAGGAGTTTTCTTTTCCAACCAACCAACTTATTTTGAATTCTTTCAATAATATGGTTTCACTAATTGCTATCCAATTTCTTTGAGAATAAGGGAAGGCCAAGATAAGCAACAGGAAAAACATCTTCTTGGCATCCCAATATTTGAACAACTTTGTCTTTCACAACCTAGTCAGAATTGTATAAGTATATATTGGTCTTATTGTAGTTAATGTGCTGACTTAAAGCACAAGATAATCATTCAAGATGGATTTCTAGTGACCAACTTCCCCAACCAAAGCTTCACCAAAGAGGAATGTATCATCAACATAGTGTTGATGAGAGACTTATTCTCATCATCATTAGATTTGGAAACTATATGGATATGTAATGTAGCTTAGTCCTATAATTGAATAATCAATTTTATATTAATCTCTTCATATTTTCAATATTAGATTTTAGCTAACATTTGCATCCTATCAATAGACTTGCATCTATCTTTTGTAATCTTCCATAATCACTTAGATCTAGGATTGCATTTATATTTTCGTTAACATCATACACTTATACCCTCAAAGATTTTGACAAAAATATACCTCTTAATTGTTTGATTATTAAGTCTTTGTGAGCTACACTTCTATACATAGCTACCTCTACAGCTATAAATAACTATTGCATCTATCCATATTAATGGGGCAGTGACTTATAATATAAAAAAATGAAGCAAGAAAACAATGAAAAAGAATACAAAATTATATATTGAGGTTGAAACATATATTTGTGTAGACATCTAAATATGTCCATACCTGACCACACTTGAATTTACCCCTTTTTATCCATTAATTAATTAAATATTAATTATTTATATATTTAATTAAATCTAGCCTTAGCCCCCAAACCTTCCAACTAATAAATTAATTAATACCTACTTAATTAATTTATTTAGGCTAATTAACCTTCATTACCATTTTCTTATTATTTAATCACATCACTCTCAATCCTCTCACTCAATCCTAGCCCTCAAATCCATCTACATGGATCAATATCAAAAACTTGTCATCATGTGACAAGTGTCTTAACCTACCTATTCTACTCCTTGCTCACACATGTGTGAGCATATCTCTCACACATGTGAGGCTGCCCTACCTCTTACACATGTCATAGACATGTCACTTTCCCAAGCCACCCTACCTCATATACATGTCATAGACATATCTCTTTCACGTTCTTTAATTTCAATGTGTGCTCACACATGTGTGAGCACACCTTTCTCTTACACCCCCTTTCCTCTAGTGAAACTTGTCACAAGGTTAAGCCTTCATTATCTCATTCAATATTGACCCTCCATTTAATTAATGCATCCTGACCATTGATTTTCCCCATCAAAAATATATAAATTGAGACATTTGCTCTCATTTTGGTAGATTCTTCCATCATCAAATATTTATGCTGCTTTTTTTTTCTATCAATCCTCAATCCCAATATCACACTCTTGATCTAAACAACCACATTCCATCCAACTACAATATCAAAAGGAGCACATAAAGTATACATGAGTGCATACACTTTGAAACTCAATCCATGAGGTGGGAAAGATAACATGCATGGTAATTTTATTTTATTTACATTTATCTTATGTTTTATATCCCTTAAAAATTGATCTTTAAAGATATATTTTTTTTAATCTTATACCATTAAAATAATGAATACCAACTACATGCAAAATAGAGTAAGATTCCCGCTTTTCCTTCCCACTCTGCTAGTTTGAATTCCCTGCACACATGGTGGACGCCTCCTTGGGGGTACCCCACGGTCCCCCTCCCCTATCCCTGTATGACCACGTGCCTTCAACATATGCACCACCACCTTCCTCGGGGGACCCTCCCATTTCATCTATTGAAGATGTGCCCATGATTCTTGTCATTCTGTTTGTTGAAGAAGTACCCATGATTCCTGTCATTTAGGAACCTAAGGGTTGGAAGAATGTGTTACTTAACTCCTCCCAAAGTCCTACATTGTTCAAGTCACACCCTCCACCAGAAGTGGTGAACTCCATCTCTGGTACTGAAATCTCGATCTTGAAATCCACCTGTGATAAGATCATTTCTTCAATGGAGAACTTGGTCATGGGAAAAAATTTCTCCTTTCGCCCTACTGTGGATATGGTTAGAAGATGGTCAACGACTAAATGGAATTTGAAGGGTAGTGTAGATGTTTGTGTAATGGTTGGAGAACTGTTCTTGTTCAAATTCATGACTTTTGAGGATATGCTCTTTGTTCTATCCTCGGTCCCCTGGGTTTATGTGAAACATAGCCTTTCCCTCTGTCGCTGAAAGCCTGGATTCGATCTTGTTGTGGATCTCAATAAATTTGCTCCAGTCTGGGTCTGTTTGCCAGGACTGCCACTAGAATACTAGGATGAGTCAGCATTCCAATGTATAGGAGACTTGATGGGGAACTTCATTACTTTGGATACCATCACCAGAATGAAATCCAATTTAGTCTTTGCTAGGTTTTGTGTCAATATTGATATTAACAAGTTGCTAGCCAATTTTGTGACTTTGAGATCTAAGTATAGGTCTTGGAACCAAAAAATATGTTATGAAAATGCTATGGTTTACTGTCAAAAGTGCTCCAAACCTAGAAATCTCATTTTTGACTGCAAGTCCACCATAACAAACAAACATATCCCAAGTGATCCCCCAGTGGATGAAATCACAAATAACTACCCTTTCAAGAATGAGATCCTAAAGATCATTGATTCCTTGACCAAATTTTGGTCCTTTTGAAAACCATATCTCTTGCTTGGTTGTGACTTCGCTAAGAAAACCCATCCTATCTGGCACAAACTTGGCTATGATAACACCCAATAAACCCACCCCTTTGAAATTTGAGTCTCCTTCAAAGAGTATCTTATGTAAAAAAATGGTCATTGAGGATTTGAAGGTGGATGTTTTGGGAGATCAACCCCACTTAGCTAATCTGGGTTTGATTAAGGATATGAAAGAGGGAGAAATACCTAGAGCTGTTCTAGATGGGGAAGGCTATGGAGCTAGAGGAAAAATTACAGTTGACCTGACACATAGCCAAACCAATGAAGAAGATGGTTGGACAACATTAAAGAAGAGAGACAAACCAAGAAAGGAATATGTGGGTGTGGATTCCAAACCAGGAAGACCTAACCAGTGCCAAACTAGAAATAAAGAGACAACCAAAGAGATTGCTATTAGGAAACATAGGACATTAGAAGTGTCCTCAAAAAATATGTCTAAATGAAAGTCCTATCTTAGAATTTGAGAGGGCTAAATAGCCCCCATAAGCAACATGCTTTGAAGAATTATGTTTGGGAGCACAAGCTTGATGTACTACTATTACAAGAAGTCAAAATGAAAAAAATAAATTTTGAACCCATAGCTAAAAACATTTGGTTGAATGCTCACTTTTCTTTTAGTGATGTGAATGGGGCTTTAGTGGGGCTAACTATTATGTGGAACCCTAATAGACTTAAGGGTATTGAAATATTTCAAAATAAGAACAATTGGGTATCCAATTCACCCACTCTGGGTCTTCTTGGATGCTAATAAATATTTATGTCCCCAACTTAAGGAATGTTAGGAAAGCTCTTTGGAAGGAAATCACTGGTTGGATCCAAAACAATAAAGGGACCCGTTGGTTAGTGGCAGGAGACTTCAATTCCCTTTTATATCCCTCTGAAAAGTGTGGAGGATTGGTGGATTATACTAATAGTATGGCTGATTTGGCTGATCTTTTAAGTGATACAGGACTACTGGACATTGACCTACAGGGCCAAAAATTTACTTGGACTAATAGGAGAATGGGTGATAACCTTATCCATGTCAGACTTGATATATTTATTTTTTCCCCTAATTGGAAGGCTCTACTTAACTCCAATTTGTTGGCGCTTCCCTGGATAGTCTTTGACCATAACCCCCTGCTGCTTACCTTGGATGAACACTCAGCTGTTGGTCCCTTTCCTTTCCGATTTTAGATAATGTGGAATTCTCACTTGAAATTTAGGAATAAAGTTTCTAATTGGTGGAATGTCCCTGTCCATGACTCCCCCATGTTTAGGGTTTTCTAAAAACTTAAGCATATTAAAAACATGGTTAAAGGTTGGAATAAATTGGTGTTTGGGGATGTTTTCCATCAAAAAAGAGTGGTCGCTGACAAAATTAAGGTGACCCAAAAAGGGATGGAGGAGGGGGATGTTAGTGTACAGAATTTGCAGTAGGAGAAGGATGAACGTATTGAATGGGACAAAGTTTTTTAAAAACAAGAAATATTCTAGAAGCAAAAATCCAGAGTTCAATGGCTGAAAGAAGGCGACCATAACACTTCCTTCTTCCATGTATCGACCCTCAAAAATAGAAAATAAACTAGATTAAAAAGCTGAAAGATGATCTAGGAATAGAAGCTACCACTCTGGCTCAGATTGGTTCAATGGCCTCTAGATATTTTCAACTTTCCTTATCCAAGCCTTTGGAGGTTCCTAACTCTACTATTGATTACCTGTTGCTAGACTCCATACCTAATTCACTAACTGGTGTGGATAATGATGCTATCCTGAGTGTTGTAACTCCCGAGGAAGTTAGAGTAGTCTTTAGTATGGGGGATTTCAAGGCCCCAAGATTGGATGGTTATCTCCCATATTTTTTCAAGGAGTATTGGGATATTGTGGGTGAGGAGATTTTTCTTGTTGCCAAGGACTTTTTCATAAACTCTTAAAGAAGCTAAACCATACTTTTCTAGCTCTCATCCCTAAAAATGAATACCCCTAGACCATGGCCGACTTTCGACCAATCAACCTATGTAATACCATCTACAAGATTGCCAAAATTTTGGTTAACCGTCTGAAACCTTTTCTTGAAAAAATGATTAGCCCATGTCAAAAGGGGTTTATCTTGGGTTGCCATATTATATATGCTACAATTTTCACACATGAAATCATACACTCCATGGATAGAAGTAATTGTGTTGGTATAGCCTTTAAGGTTGACATTTCAAAAGCTTATGACAAAGTCCTATGAAATTTTTTTCTCAAAGTTTTAGCTAAGTTTGGGTTTAATCAAAAGGTGGTGAATCTCATTTTAAAATGCACAACTACGGTGAAGTACTCTATTTTGGTCAATGGAATCCCTCATGGGTTCTTTAATGTTGGTAAAGGATTAAGACAGGGAGACCCCCTTTCACCTTACCTATTCATAATGGTTGTTGATGTCCTAAGTAGGAATGTCTCCAAGATGCTGACCAATGGCTCTATTAAGGGGATCGAACCTATCACCACCCTTGAACTGAATGTTATACAATAGTTTGTGGATGATACCATCCTTTTCAAGAAATCCTTGGTGATGGAAGCAAGGAAATGGAAAAATTGCCTAAATATTTATGCTACTAGTTTGGGCCAGTACATAAATTACAAAAAGAGCATGATTTATTTTTTAACAACACTCAAGACCTACATGACAGAGTGACAACCATTTTGGGTTATAAGAGTACTTCTCTCCATTCAGTGTACCTTGGTCTCCCTCTCACTGTTAAAGAAGTCACTCCTACTTTTTCGAACTCTGTCCTTGAAAGAATTCAAAGAAAACTAGCGGGTTAGAAAGGTTCAATCCTCATTCATGTTGGTAAGCTACAAATCCTTACCGCTATTCTTCAAGGGATCCCAATTTACTTCCTTTCTATTTTCAAAATGCCTAGATTTATAGCTAAAAAATTTGAAAGAATCCAAAGGAACTTCCTCTGGATTGGTACAGAGGAAAAAAAAAGTCTCTAATAAGTTGGGATACGGTCTTCCTCCCCAAAGCTAGTGGGGGATTAGGCATAAGGAAAATATAACCTACCAATAAGGCTCTGCTTGCTAAGGTTGGATGGGATCAATTAAGAAATGGGAAGGATTGGTATAGAATCCTAAATGTGAAGTATCTAAATAACTGCCCCCTTATCAAGTGTTTCTCATATGAACACCCCAACAATTTCTTGATTTAGAATAATATTTGTAAGATGAAAAAAATTCTTCAATCTGGGTTGAAATGGAAGTTGGGGAATGGCAGCAATATTAGGTTCTGGGAGGATCCTTGGTTGGTTGAAATTCCTCTCTCTCAATCAGAATTCAAGAACCTGATGGTTCATGCTAAGTTGTTCTTTGGAAAGAATGTAAGAGACTACTTGTGTGGTCTTCATGGCTTTTTGAAATGGAAAATGTTGGAGTTATGCTTCCCTCTTTCCCTTGAGTTAAGACACCTAGCAAAGACCTTGCAGGACATGCTCTTGCTAACTAGAATTCCCATCTCAAACTTGGAAGATGAATTTTATTGGACTAAGGAAAGCAAGGGTAACCTCTTTGTCAAGACTGCCTATGATTTGTTGTCAGTGCAGGGGAATCATGATAGGTTATGGAAACAAATATGGAATAGACAACTATCTCCAAAAATTATTTTCTTTTGGTGGATAGCCTATCACAACAAGATACTCACTCAGGACAACCTAAGGAAAAGGGGATTTCAAATCTCAAATAGATACATGCTTTGTAAGAATGACGAGAAGTTTGTCCCTCATCTGTTACTCCATTGCCCATTTGCTACTGAAGTTTGGGAATTGGATTTTGGAAGATTAGGGATTCACTAGACCATGAATGCCGACCTTAAGAGTTTTATTGAAAACTGGGTTGGCCCTTGTCAATACCCTTTGCCTAAATAATTTGGCAACATATCCCCCTATTTTGTGTTGGTGTTTGTGGAAAGAAAGAAATAACTAGATTTTTAGAAGTGTAGAAAAAATCCCTAAAGAGGTATTTGACATTGGTCTTAGACTCATCATTGATAATGTCTCCTTATACATTTGGAAACCCCTAAATAGAACTCCTACTGGGTGGGAGATCAACATGGCCAATTCATGGAACAAAAAATTAGAGATCAACTCCTTTGAAAACTCTAAAACTCTAGCTATACTTTCTATGGCCTAGAAACCCCCTGATATCGACCGACACAAACTTAACTTTGATGGTGCAATGAAAGGGAACCCTGGGTTAGCAAGCACAGGAGGCATTATTAGAGATCCACATGGAAACTTGGTGGTGGGTATGTTGGTGGAATCAAAACATAGACATCCATGATAGCTAAGGCTAGAGCACTGCTTAAGGGAGTTAACATGTCATGTCCCCAAAATCGGACATTTAGATAATTAAGAAGCATAATTAAAACAGATAACCATTTTGACATTACACAACAATAATTATCCAAGACAACATTATAACTACATTATAAATGACATCACAAATATTATTACGATATAATAGATATTGAAATATATAAAATTAATATAAAATATAAATGTAAAATAATATTATAATTGAAATATTAATAAATACATATTAGGGTATAAAAAGATATATTAGTAATATTATAATTACCATAAGGTAATATTATAATAATACCGTATACCAATAATAAATAAAGAATATATAAACCAATGCTTTCTAATTGATATTAAATGAGGTAACATATATTATAAAATGGATTAGAAAGCAATCGGTTCAAAACAACGATTGGACAAAGTCACGACCTTGTGGTGGATATTTGAAGACAAATAGCCAGCGAATGAAGAGGGACGAGGAGGGCGACGTGGATGATAGCAGGTAGAGGCCTTGAGTGGAGTCGAAGATAGAACCAAGAGGAAAAGACGAATAAGACCGATTGCGTAGGTTATGAATGGTAGCAAGCATCAAATGATGGCTAACGAAGTAAAAGACGTGAGAGGGAACATGGCGAACAGAGAGCTGCGACATTCAGGTCATGGCAATGCGACGTCCAAGGAGATTGGTGTTAGCTGGCGCCCCGCTTCTCTCACTATAATGACTAATATCCCTTTAGGTAGGCTGGGTTGCACCAAACTAGGTGAGTTAAGTTGATGATTTACTATTCAAATTCAGATGAGTTGAAAGGTATTATATCTCTGCTATGGTGAACTACATCATGGATATGAGAGGGCTATCATCTTTTTTTAAATTATAAGTAGGATGGCTTATCTGAGAAAGAAATACTTCATCAATAGAGTTTCCTCTAGCATGACCCGATTTGGGTCTTTCCCGCAATAACAATATCCATGACGGGTTTCATCTTAACATATATTCCTTTTCTTGTATCACTAATGACAAGCCAATATTGCCCATACTAATCCCCTGACTCCTGATGGATAGACACATACGTACAGCAGACACTTTGAAATATCCCTAGAAAGGAAGAATACTATTAGATATGTATATTACCGTTCCTTTATTACATGTTAATACAAAGAGATGGATATGTTAACAATTGATAAACCGATGTATATATCTTAAGTTCATAGTTGCATCATAGAGGGTAGACACATGCAATAAATATAAGATTATATATATATATCTATTGTATCACCCGATAATGATGCCTATAGCAATTGTTGGGTCTTATAAGTAATTCACTATTATTGTTATAAGGTATAAATAAGTCCCCTCTATGGATCTTGGAAGGAGATTAATAATATCTATAGTATTTACGAAATATAGTAGAGAACAATCATACATAATAAGTGATAAGGAGGAAGTAAATAACCTTTTTGGCAAAGAATGAAATGCTTATATTATCTTTAAAGTCGTTATTACTGAAATTTATTTATCTCTAATGTTTATAATGTCTTTTTGAGGAACACCATGAAAGTGAGATTCAGGATTAAGTGTTTTTGCCAGAAAGGGGACATTACATAACATTGTTGTCCTCTTAGCATAAAAAATTGCACATTGAAGGAGACTCTAAGGTGGTGACTGTTTCCATCAATCTTAATCATTGCCAAAGTTGGAGTATTAGAGTCATTCTGTTGGATATTATCTTCCTACTTACCAAACTTGAAAGAAAGAAACTGACCCATATTTTTCGTGAGGGCAACCAGGTGGTTGATTCTTTATCCAACTTGGGCTCTTTGTGGATGCTATCTAAATGTTTGAGAATATTGGGGGCCCTCACTGTGAACATACAAGGAATTATCCTTGTGGAAAAAATTAAAAACACTACTATGAATGATGAAATATAACATTTCCTTTGTTGTAGGTTACATTTGGTACTACTCCCTTGGGCTTATGGTGATGTGGCCATTGCATGATGAGTTGGAGGGGTGCGAGAAAAAGTTTGGATGGGAGTAAGGAATTTGGTACTACCCCCTTGGTCTCATGTTGATGTGGCATTGGAATGATGAGGTAGAGGGGTGTGGAGGGAAGATTGCATTGGGGGTCAGGAAAGATTGCATGGAATAGATGGTCTTTTCAAAATATTCATGAGTTGCCTTGTCAAAAGTACCATTTTCAACACCACGTTTATGGAAACGTGTGTAAGGAAAAAATTATCTTCAAATTTTTGGCTAATAATGATCCAATTAATATCATGATGGATCTTGGATTATCTTTGAGGTACTTAAGAAATATTTTTTTAAGCCCTGTGGCCCTATTCTCTTTGGGAATGACCACTAGTACGTACGAAAATATGATTGCCTTAATTAGAAAAGATTTTTTGTTATGGTATGACAGTGTCGATAATTGGGGTGTGTGTTTTTCCCGTTGGCATTTTGAAATACCTCTCACTCTATTATTCCATCTAAAGATTCACGATTTGGGAGAGAAAATGGGTGGTGACAAAGTTTGAATTGAGCCTAGTTCTTGTGAAGGATTTCATAGGGACCCCTTTGTTTGGCACATTTGCATTCAGGGAGGCATTGCGCCTCTAATGGAATACCTTTAGGGGCATGATGAGAAGCTCTCAGTGTAGTTTGCAAGCTCTTGGAAAGACAAGAGAGTCATAGTTGGTGGCATCTCCTTTAAAATTAATGAGGATGTCATAGCCAAGGACATAGGTCTATCATGCATGGGGCAGAAGCTTAAAAAGCATACTAAAGTGTAGGTTTTTGAAAATCCTCCATACATTTTTCCAAGGGAATGAAAAACCAACAAATCTCATGCAAGGTTCGAAAGGGAGTCTTTACCGAAGCCTTGGAACCGAGTATGTTTAACCATTATGAAGTAAATTACACTAGAGGGGAGATTCAAAGTGTTTTATTTTTACCATCTGCCCTTGCTGAACCATCTTAGACACAAAATCCTCATAAGATTTCCCTTCTTCCTACTTTTTTCTCTTGAAATTTCTATTAGGGAGGCCTTTGAATTGGTTGTCAAGAACCTAGACAAATCGCCACCGTTTCCCCTACACCAAGGGCTAATTTTTTTTTTTTGTATCACTTCCATTTGGCCCTTTTCTCCCCTAAACCTATTTCAACTATTAGAATCAAGGAACATGAAGCCTCTAACCTTTCCCCTGATAAACCTTCTTCGGCTGCTTCAGTTGGACCCAAAAGAAAGAATCCTCCTATGCCTAGTGAAACCCCTTACAACCCTAAACCTAAACCGCTGGCTAAGAAGAAAAAAGGGGGTGTGGGTCTAGCTCATTCAAAGTGATTGTTGCACTTTGTGAATTGAAGAACACTCCCACTAAAAAGGATTGTAAACCGATTTCCAATAACAAACCTGAACCAAAAAAGGGAAAAAAGGCACCCCATGCCATGTGGTGGAGCCAGACATAGACACTGAGGAGGGGGACTTTGCTTACAAAGATTCCCAGGAGGACACTGTTGTTATTGCCAGTGTGGACTTAGAGGTGGAGTACACTAGCATCAAAAGTTCTAATAGATTGGCCAAGAACAAAAAGGAGGACCCTGTTGATGAGATTTCCAATGATTTTGAGTAGAAGGGGGCAAGGAGGAGAGAAAACATGATACCATTGAAGAAACTGAGCATTATATTATAGGGCCGAGCCATTTTCGGAGCTAAACAAAATGATTAGTGAAGACTCCATTCTAACCTAGCTGGGAATGAGGTAGCGGATAAGGTGGAAATTGAGAAGAAGGAGGAGCTTGACAATCTGCGGTCTCAAGTTAAAAAACTAGAAAAGAAGTTCACCAGGCTCACATGCTTCACAGTTTGGGTCATCCACAAGTCTGATGTTACACTATTCGATGTGCTATGTGAGGTTGATAAAAATAATGTTGAAGAAGGACCTAGCAACAAATGGGTGGGTGATGATGTTCTAGATCTCCTCTTTCAGGAGTGGGAGGGCTTATTAAAATAATGGGTTGGGTGTGTGTTGCTAGTGGGTGGGTTTACTTTTTGTTGTTGGTCTATTGTTGTTGTATATTTTTGGTGTCTATTTGTCATTTCTACTATTGGACTATTTGATGATAGTTTTTGTTTTTTGATCCTTTTTGGCCCTTTGGGCTCTTGGTGTAAAGGGTACTACACCATGCAAATGTAGTTTATCTTATCAAAAACATTAAAATACATTTCTATATTTTGATATTCTCTTCTAATATAAAAGTTTCCCTTATAATTTCATCCACCCCTTTACCTTATAACTTATTGAACAAGAATAATATAAAAGAAGATAAAATATAAAAGATTAAAATTGAACTCTAGGACATAAGGTTTACTTTTTTCTTTTTTATCATATAACCTTATAACTTTAAAATATATTTCTAAATTCTTTTATATATGTTTGTATGTATATATATGCATGTATATGTATATATAATATTATAATACATATGTATGTATGCATATAAAATATTATTATAACATATATACTTATTTACACACACACATATATACATACTTATACATATATAATATATGTATATGTGCATATACACATACATATAGACATACATACATATGATTATATAATATATAGAAAATAATATAGAAATATATTTTTAAGTTATAAGTGTATGACCTCAAAACAACATGATTGTAAAAGCATAAAGTAAGAAGCAATGAATAATGAATTACAACCAAGCAAGATCATAACAATGAAGCAAGCAAGGTAAATTGATTTAAAATTACGAAATCATTGAAAAACAATACAATTTACCCTACGTGCAGCTCCATTGCTCTCCTCTATTTCACCTTGGGAGAAATGGTATGTGTAACTTTTCTCTCAGATTTGTATTTAGCACAATAGCATCAAAGGTACTTGAAAAATATGAGTATGGTTTTCTTGTGTGATTTGAGATGATAAATGAAGGAGAGGATGGCTGCATTTATAGATTCTCTGAGGAAAAAACAAATGGGAGATGAAGACGAGAATGAAGACATGAGACAACTAAAAAATTAGTAGAGTCAACTCAACTACAAAATAAAAAATTTCCATTTCGATTCATGAAGAGATAATGTTGATTTATTCACTTATTTGATGGATAATTGTGCACATAAAGTTTCTATTTGAAGATTGAGTTGACTGGTGGATGAAGAAGAAGATTCTAAAATGAAGAGAAGTTGATGATTTAGAAAATATTTAGATTCTAAAATGAGATAAAGTTGGCTGATGAGTGGATTGAGAGTAAGTCTCAGTCAACCAGTGAGGTGGAATTACATGAGTATTTAATAATTAAATAAATTTAATTATTATTTACATGTGCCACATTGAATTTATTAAATAAAATAAAATATTTTATTTATTTTGGAAGTAAGATTATGTTGAGAGAAATGAATTAATTAAATAATTAAACAATTATTTATTTTAGGAAGTGGGAAATAGATAAATAATTACTAAAATAAATAATTAAATAATAATAAATTATTTAATTAAACTTTGGAATAGACGAATAATTAGTAAATTAATTATTTCATTAATATAGAGGAATAGATAATATGAATTTAATCAAATAATATCAAATTATTTAATTATCAGGATGAAGTGAAAATGATTATTAATTTTAATCATTTAGCTAGAATTAGGTGTTTATATTTTTCCCCTCTTTGAGATAATACGTTTTTATAGTGTTGTTTCAAAGAAAGTGAAGACATGCCCCAGTTTCCCCTAGCGAAATGAAATGAATGTAGGATGCCCCCTCAAGGGTTTGATAGAAGAATGAAATTGTTCAGTTAAATTCTCGATAAGAAGAAAAAGATGTGATATAGATGAAAGATAATGGATAGTGTAGAATAAGAAAGATTTGGAAATGGAAGAAAGATTAGTAATGAAGAAATATAGTGATAAGATAGTGAACATTGATTGATGAGTGATGTAAATGGAAAGAGATGGATTTTATAGCAAGTGCTTTCTATTTTGTGCTATTTTTATCATCATAGAGCATTTTACTGTGGCAAGAAAATGTATGCATATCAAGGCATGGATTGCTATGGTCGCATCTATTTTTGATTGCCTAAATATTTGATGTAGAGACAAGTGGATATATGTACACCAAGTTGAGACAAACCTTGGTGCCTTCAATATCTGTTGTCATGACTAAGACACAACAAACAAGGATTGTTCTTAAATGTATTAGACATGATAGAGCCTTGTCGGAACATGTAAGGAAACATACCTTCACAACATGATAACCCTAATGCATACATGTAATTGATGACCTTATATACATAGGGTGATTTGTTAATGTTAGTATCTAGTCCAATACACACAAGGAAACATACATATCGTAGCAATGCTTAAAACATTCCACAAACATGACATATTAAAGAAATGACCTTACCCCATTCTTGCTCCTCTAAACCATTTTGAGACATCCTCGAGGAACATTGGAATAGGAAAATAAAATAAATAAAGTAATTAAAGACTTAAAGATAAAACAAATCAACAACTATTTGATTTCTTGCCAGAAAAGATATTGCTCAATAGTGGATAATTTCCATTATAGGAAATATGCATATTTGTAGGACATGATTGGTTTGATAAGATTTTCAAAGTGGATTTGGCAATTGTCCAGTAGTTGTGTAGATAGTTTAGCTAGAGTCTTTGATTCCTAATTGTTTCATGAATGCTCATTGTGTTGGGATGTTGTGTAGTTTATGTTTGCTTAAATGTTACATCTAGAAAATGAAAATTTATTATGGATATGGTAGATGATGCTATGTTTTTTTTTTGGCTTTTTGAAATTTATAAATATTTTTGGATTTTATGGAATATTTGATGTTTTTGGTTTCTGTCATAATTGAATATTTTTGGTATTTTGCAATATTTGAATGTTTTTGGTATTTTTACATATTTGATGTTTTTGGATGATGATGATATGGATGAATGATGAAGAGATATTGATGTGTGGATATCAAAGACCTTTTGAGATCTTGTCACTAGCCAAGCTAAAGTTAATTGATCTGATTGAGTGATTGTTGATAGTGATAACACTGTTGAGGATACACAACAATGCAAGGATAATGTTGTCAAGATAGGAGAAACACAATGATAGGGAAGGATACATCCTGAGATGATGATTGATTGATTGATTGGATAAGATAGATCAAGATTTGTAGCTAGGCTAGGAAGGAAATCTGTTAGATATTTTGATAACCCACTGGAGTGTAGGTTCTTGATGATATTGATAGGGATTGTTTGGATTGTTTGGTTGATGCCTAGATCACAACATGAGCTAGAAGACATAGATCGAGATTTATTCTGAAGCAAGATGTAAGTACCTACCCCCAATGTCTAGCAATGTATGTGAAACTAATGATTGGAAGCTCCTTCAAGATGATCTCTTATGAAGTCAATCGAGGTGGGTATGTTATGGTCATTTCTAGAAATAAGTGAGTGGTTTTGAGCTTGCTCAAGAAAATTATCTTGATGCATGTCTAATTTCTCATTATGTAAACTATGGATATTGTTGATGTGATTATTATTCAATGGATCTTCAAGATGATCTTCAATAGTGATGTCACCTTGTTCTATAAAGTCTTGAATAAGGTGTTTCAATTTATAATAGTTAGGGGTTGTATGTCCTTTTGCTTATTGGTAATCACAAAAATTAGTGTCCTTCCACCATGTGGGTTTGACTTGCAGTTCAAATTGATTGATTTTTGGTAGTGTTATTAAGTTGGACTGTACTAATTTTTGAAGGACTGATTCGATGGATTCTCCTAAAGGAGTGAATTTTCATTGTGGGAGGTTGTTGAGTTTACATGATGATTGTTGTGTCGTATCCTATAGATTTTTTGATGTTTGGATGTTAGGTGACGTTTGTAGGCTTAATGTGAGTTGATCATGTTAAGAATTTTGAGCATGAGGAGAAGGTGGCACAAACATTGTCTTGTTGAAAAGATAGGAGCATATGTCCTCTATTGTGTAGCTCTTTTTTTGTTCCTCCCTATGGAATTTGGCCATTTGTTGTTGTAAATTTTGAATTTGCAAAGCTAGATTGTTGAGATTTGCTGCGAGTGGTGAGTTGATTACAATGTAAGTGGATACATGATGTGATGATTGTTGAGATTGGAGGTATGATGGATTTTGACTATCATACAAAGGGTTTTAGGTGTTATGTTGTGGATGTATGTAGTTAGGTGGGAGGTAAGTATGAGTGGATATGTTGGAGTGATTTTATGGGTTAGATGTGGTGAATTTTTGTTGGAGGTTTATGATAGCATAAGATGTGTGTTGTGAGGGAATAGTTTGATTGGATTGAATCATGGTGTAGTTATGATGGAGGTAGTGTTGTGAAGTCATGTATTTTTTATGAATGTTTTGGTTCAAGTTGGATTTGGAAAAAGACACACTACGTAGATTTTGAACCAAATTTTTGACGTGGATGCTTGATAAATGGATGCAATATATAAAACCTAAAAGAGACAATAGTTATCTAGATCTCAATTTTTGTTTGATTTTGATTGATAATCCTTGCTTTCCCTAAACTAATGAGTCCAAGTGAAGGAAGATGATAGAGAACTTATGAAATTAGGGGTATACTGATGACCACTAAGCATACTTGCTCACATATATTGATATTAATTTAACAAATTACTTGATATACTTTTCAAGCAAATGACTAAACTAGGGAATATTGATAAGAGATCCAAAAGATGATTGTATAGTTATGGTTTGATAATGGAT
>VDFB02101650.1:0-14677 GCA_007258455.2 Sequoia sempervirens
ACACACACATAATGCGAATAAATTTTTTTTTTAAATAATAAAAGTAACATGTAACAACATTAAACCATAAACACATAGCATAACACATAACATTAAAACACATGGTTCCCTGGGGCACGCGAGGTTACATTGCAACCACAAAACAATATAAAGATAATGAAACTAACATAACCATTTGATCTATGAAAACCATAAACAATGATACAACTGATAGTCATGATGCGAGTATGACAACATCGCACAATTACATCCATGGTAAATCTTTTAACAAGATCCAAATCAAACCTAACTATTACATTATTGAAATAATATTACATTACAATTTTCTTTGATACATGAATTACATTGAATTTCCCAACGTGGGGATTGATACAAGAATAATGAACATGAAGTACAACTGAACACTGGAACATCTGCACTGCGGAAAGCTGAGATGACAAGACGCTAATGGGGAACCCAACGGGTGCGGAGCACGTTCCACCCAACCATGTGAATTACGAAGTAACTCACCCCCCGTGCTCAGAGGTGGCGAGGAAGTGAACCGGACCATGAATGTCAACCGACTCAATCACAATATAATATAAAACCAGTACAACTCAAGCATGCAATGCACAACCAACGACGTACCCAATTCACATAACCAGTTAAACCAATAAACTCATCACAATAACATGAAATACCATCACTTAACAATCATAAAAAAAATTCACGGAATTCAAAGAAACATCACAAAGAGATAACATCCAGAAGAACTGAACCAACACCCAAAATACATTTCCAAATAAATCAGAACCAATATAAAGAACACGATTCCATAATAACTCTGAATCAACCATTCAATACACCATTCCAATAGGCAACAAGAACAAGTCAGACGGGTGTCAAGTAGGGAGGGTCATCACATAACTCTCATGGGATCCCCTGGCTCTTCCTCCAATTGAGGCGCCGGCACCCACCTATGGATTCCCTAGCCCTATAATCAGAACAACATAAAAATAACAATATCCAGAGGCGACAAGAAACAAGGACCACAAGGGTGTCTAGTGGAGAGTGTCATCGCATAGCTCTCACGGGATCCCCTGGCACTTCCTCCTAACTGAGGCGTCGGCACCCATCTATGGATCACCTGGCCCTTCCTCCTACTGAGGCGCCGGCACCATAGGGTAGCTAATGCAGAGCCGATAATCTCTCATGAAGACGAGACTATGACTTTGCCGACCACGGCCTACTCAGTCTATCACTAGTCTACGGTAGCCCTAATGCATAGACGAGGAATCCATTTTTCTTTATCTTGTATGTTTTACTACCCATCCCCCTAAATTCTATTTTTAGGTTATCACTTGTTTAACTACTCTTACGTGGGTTCCCCTGGCACTTCCTCTTACCCAAGGCGCCGGTGCCCACGAAGAGCCACTCTCCCTATGACCCTTAACATATCTCCAAAACAGGCAAGGGTTGAACTAATCATAAAAGCATATAACCACAACATGAACACGTGAGGCATTAACCTTCTCGCATCAACTCATAACCAAAAGTTTAACCAACCGTTCAACCCTTCCTAACGTAAGACAATAACGCTCAAGAGCATAAACAAAAAGAGAATAATACTCAAAATGACGAGCCTCTGGGACAAGGTTTTCACACTTTGGTAACAGGTTCCCACATTACGAGTGAAACTCACAACCATAAAGAAAAGAAGACGATAACAAGACTGCATGATTTCATAGTTAAGAAAAATGACTCACTCGATTACATAATCAAAATCACAAATTAACCCAGTTTCATAAAACATCCCTATTACGTCCAAAGTGCTAAAAGTAATCCAGGTTTAGTTATGTTTAACAATAATCCCCATTACTTCACGTACAATAAAATTCCTCAAATAACAACTTAAAGCAGATACTAGTTTTTTTTTAAACTATTAACTCATCCCGTAAAATAAAGTAATATCCTTTATTTACACATTAATACAAATTAATCCTAAAATATAATCACAATAAAAAGAATTACGTTATAAACTAACCAAAAACATTAAATATAATAATCATAATTTCATTTTAAATAAAATACATTATAATCATTATTTTTTAATAACATCACAAATTCCAATTATACTATTTTAAAAAGAAATAAATTATAATCATTATATTTAATAATATTATAAATTATCATAATAACATTTAATAAAATAAACAAATTACCCACCGAAATATATATATATATATATATATAAAACGCCAAAGTATAAATAAAAGAATAAATAAATTAAATTTTAAATTAAATTTTAAAACACATAAATATAAAACATAAAATATAAATAAGAAAACAAATAAATAAAATTTTAATGCATACTCGGCCCGTAAGGCTTGCCGCAGGCTGTACGCAGCCTTACGGCTGCTGTACACAGCGGCCTTAAAGGCCGCTGTACACAGCAGTCCGTAAGGACTGCTGGTACATTGCCTTGGCCGCAGCGACAGGGGTGGGGGTACGGCCCAGCCGTCCCCCCCAAAACCCCACTTAAACAAAAAACAAAAGTTTAATAAAAACCATAAACATAAATAAAATTTCTTTTATTTACACGAAAACGTCAATCCGTCCTCCCAGGTACGGAATGGCGTCGGCCAAAACGGCCACAGAAAAAATTAAAATAAGATAACAATTGATTTAATCAAATCTCAAATACATGATTTAGAATGCACAAAGACATTTAAATAATAAAATGTATATATATATATATATATATACACACAGAAGTTGTATATATATATATATATATATACTTAGAATACCCTCATTTAAAAAAATTACAGGAAAATAATATATTCAGATATAGACACAGAGGTTTGTAAAACATTATATATATATATATTATATATATATATATATATATATATATATATTATCTTCATAAATATAAGAAAAACAGTGACAGAGTACAGAGAAAAGAGATTTTCTTAAATATTAAGAAGATTAGAGGAAAAATACAGAGAATAACATAGAACAGTCATATTAATAAAACTTTAAACTTTATTATACTCTACAAAATTATTTTCTTGAAAACCTCATATTAATAAACTGAATCATTCAGAAGATAAAGGTTTCTAGATTTGACAGATTTTGCACAGAATATTAACTATGGTTTTCTTTGTTTTCAATCTACTAATTTGCCCTAGTTATCAATTCAACAGAAGTTTTCTATAATCACAAAAATTATTTTTAATAACATTTATTTCTTCTTTTCAGAACAACCAGAAGGGTATGAGAAGAGAACAACGAGAGGAACCTGGAGTCCAATGCAAATTTGAAGATGCCTGCTTGACTCTGATGTTTTCGAATCCGATACCAATCCTAGTCCAGAACGAACTCCACCTTTACTTGAGCACTTCAACTTTCTGTTCCTCTGGGTGTGTGTGTTTTTTCAAAAATTCATGATTAAATAAAATATATTCCTCATCTCTTCAAAGCTCTCCAAAAAAAATCCCAGATTAAAAGAAAAATCAATCTTTAAAACAAGCTTTCTTTTCAACACTCAAACCCTATTGGCTCACACTGTCTTTTAATTCTTTTATTTGTTTTTATTACTTTAATTCCCGTTTTTTTTCAACTTTTCTTGCAACTCACATCTCAAATTTATTTTAAATAATTTATTCTCATAATTATCCACCACCAATTTATTTAATTGAGATAATTAAGCATATTTAATATTTAATTATTAATTAATTGCAATATACGATTTTCAAAATAATTAAAATATTTAAACATTTAAATATTATTTAATCCAATATTTAAACTAATTAATTTATCTCATTCATTAAGATAACTCATAATTATAAATGCCCTCATAAATACAATGAGACAAACACATAACACAACAGGCCATAACCACAATTACACAACATCAACTATACCAAACAGATGAGACGACCTGACATCATGGAATGGGAGGACTTCATCGTCACCTCTGTATCAACATTTATCCGTTGGGTTATTTGGTGCTCGCCCTTTCCTGCCGAAGCAGGTGGAATCGAGACTTGTACCTGCAGTCCTGCATACAAACGAAGTTGTGTACATGTGCATATAAACATAGATATCAAAGCATTAAGTCAAAATACTGCATTGTGAGAAGGAATCGCAACATAACAGGGCACTCGCGAACGAATGATGCTATATTGTCCTTCGTCACACCTATTCTAACAATTATAACATAATCAATGAATTACATTTCTAACTAACAATCATCTCATAACATATTAAATTAAATTACTGCATCATATCATAATTCAGAAAATCAACTGATATAATCAACCATAATGTCATATAAAGTAATCATGTCCAAAATGAAATAACAGCATCATCTAGCATCTAACTAACCATATCACCCAATAACAGTATCCTCATAGTATCTGACTAACCACATCAAACGATAACAGTATCATCACAATATCCAAGCAAAGCACAGACAATAATAAGTCTAAATAGTATGAGGGGTATTAAAGACAATGTATGTCCTACTACACTGAATCACAAGGAGCCAAAACTATTGGATCACAATCATCATCAACTACAACAGTAGGTGGAGGAGATAGAATGCAAGGCTCAAGTACTAGATCTGATGTAAGAACCCCCCAAGTTCAAGTAGCCAAAAGTCTCCTCTGAATCATGGTTCATATGATCAACAGTCAAAGGAACAATCTCATCATTAGAAGCAAAATCTGCAAAGATATACAACCGAGATGAATGATCAACCACCCCGGTAGCAATGATCTCTCTACTCTCCAAGTCTCAAATGATAATTGAATTAGGTGTGAACTCCACAGTTCTCCCATCTGCACCATGTGTAATCTAATATATGGAAAAAAGATTGTTCATCAAATGAGGAACACACAGAACATCCTAAAAAGTGTTGTCCCCAAAGCTAATAGATCCCTTCCCAATTACACTCATTTATGTATTGTTTCCCATCAAAATAGGAGACATAGTACAAGGCTTAAATGAAGAGAATATAGTCTGTGAAGATGCCATATGATGAGAAGCTCCTAATCTAGAAGCCATCTCCCTGATCCTGGACTTGAAAGAGCACAAAGAGCTTGTCCTTTATTTCCTGATGTTGATGCTTGACCTTTGTCCTTTTTAGACTATTTTGAAGTAGAAGGAGAAGAAGATTCAAACATTCTAGAAGGAAAATCAATGTGATTTTTTTTAGAATATTTTTCAACTCATCAATGTCCTTCTTATAACAATAATGTTCTTCATGTCCATCCTTCTTGCAATATGCAAAAAAAGGCCTCTCCTTCTTTGATGATTCTCCTTTTGAGGATGAGGATTCTAATTCTTTATGTGGCTTGTTCTTTTTCTTCTTTTTCTTCTTATCAAGATTCCTTGATTCTTTCTGTCCCTTAGACTCACTACCCACCAATGCTTGTGACTTGGAAGACTTGATTAGACCCATGTTCATTAACTTAGCTTCCCTTGAATTAAAGATTTGCAAAGTCATCAAACTTAGGATCAACATATGATGCTCCCATAGAAATTGATGGGTATGAAAGCCATAAACAAATACAAAATACTCAGGACCAAGCTTGGATAACACATTCAGAATCAATTGTAAATCCTCTTTTTCAATACTGCATTCCTTCAATTGTGTTCTTAGTTGCTTGATTTTGGAGATTTAGTCTTGGATGTGGTCAAAACTTTTAGGATCAAGATTCATTAAATCATTATCAATTTGATAACCCCTAATCTTATCTATTTTACCATACAATTTTTCAAAAGTCTCCCATGCTTCTTTAGGTGTATTGCATGATTCAATATGAAATTGTAAATCAAATGAGACTAGTGAACATATGCATCCAAGTGTTTTCTCATGATCAATCTCCCATCTTGCCAATTCTTTAACATCAGTAGGTTTTTGAATGGTGTCCTTTAGATGACCTATTAGACCTTTCATCATGAGATTGTTCCATACTGATTTTCTCCATGTGGCATAATTATGTGGAGTTAGGAGTTCAATTTGAGATTTCCCCATTGCAAGAACAAAAACCAAGCAAAAGAATGAAACCAATCACTGCAAGATTACCCCCCCAAATTACTCAATCAAGAAACCCCACAAGAAATATCTAATTTGGCACTTTATATTTAGTGCATTTACAATTGCCACTTGCCAAAAACAACAAAGTGGACTTTGATCTTGGTACATGCAAATGCCAAATTTGGCCACAAAATCAAATACAATTTTTGGTACAAAATGAGATCAATCTAATCATACCACTAAGAAGTACACGAAAAATCATGCACTTTCAAAAAAAACTACACCCAAATATGTTACCGTAGGAGCAAGATATGAGCTCCCAAAGTTCCCAAAATGAGGACAAAACAACACCTATGAGAATCTGCAATTTCTAGAAAAACTAGGCACTAAACCAAAAAATTGATTGCACCACTACGTAGAGTACAAAAAATTATCCTAAATGAAAATAAATTGCTCAAAAAAAGGAGTCAAAATGAGTGAGATATGAGCCTTCAAAATTTTCTTTCCAAAATCAGAATGCAAATGGTGAGGGGGGAAATTTTTTTTTAGACTGCTGACTTATTGCTGACATCAAAAACTTACGAGCATAAATTTGATATCTTCCTAGCCATCAAAGAATAATATTCCTTGCCAGCAGAATATGTTGAAACAATGAGCTTAACTTCGACGGGTTCCTAAACGTCAGCTGTGGGTTGGCACTATCTAGTGGAATCTCTGTGGGAATCGTCACTGTGGAATATTCCTATTTGCCCGATGAATTTTTTTGGTCAGGCCGAAATCTCATAATCGCCTACCAAAGCATATTTGGTGCTAGTGGCCGGATTTTTCTTTATTCGCCACTAGTGAATTGAGCGCCGGGCCAGGCGTTGGTTTATTTAACCGCGACCAACCCATGGGGATGGGGTCGCCATCGTGCCAGCGTGTTTCCCGCCACGCACTTCGGTAAAGGAAGCACGGTTCTATAGATTGTAAAGTTTGTAGATTGGAAATCTTTGCTCCCTTTTTTAAATTTTATATTTGATTTTTAAGAGAAACTTTTCAATAAAATTTGATTGCTAGAATTAAAATTTTCAAAAAAATTCAAAAATTCGTAATTAATTTCAAAAATTTTCAACCGAAAATTTTTTAAATTTATTTTTAAAAATCATCCCAAAGATCATAATGATGACCTCGGCACCGCACGGCTCCCTCGAATTTTTTTTGCTCACTGGAAAACTGCTCTAATTGGACAATTTGGCAATTTATCTTAGGTTTTGGCCCTTCCGACACGCATGGTAGGGTTAGATTTGATCCAAAATGCTCCAAAAATGTAGCTACCTTCTGGATCTGGCAACCACTCTTCAACTTCAAACCCTCATAGATTTGGCCTCGTATGTCCGATTTGGATGAAACAAAAGGAAAAATTGAATTTCTCGAACCTTCTGGATGCAATGGTGAGCTCAATTTTGCACCAACAAGCTGGATAGAATTGGCTATGGATGCCAAGATCCTGAGACTAAATGGAAAGCACAAGAGAGAGAGAAATGAATATGACATGAATAAACTATATTCTTATCAATATGATTCAATAATATGAGATGATTGTACAACAAGAGAAACCCCTTGGTTATATAGCCAAGGTGAGATGCAAGATGTCATAGGATTATGACAAGTGTCTTAATCATATGATATGGGACAACTAATCACACTTACCTAGGTTCACGTGTAGTAGTTTTCAAAAGATAAGATAACAACTAGTGACAACTAAGACCTTCTAGAAAGATTCCTTCCTATGACCTAAGTAAACTTAACATGTGTAAATAAGTCCCCCTAGTAATGAATTAACTAGGTATAAGACTTTATTTACACCAACACAAAAAAATTGATTGGTATATATCAATGTACATAATATAAACTTGTATCTCAAAGGATTTCCTTTGCATGCCTAAAAATAAGTGGTCATCATCTTGTTTTGGGGGGAAGTTACCTAGCTTACCATGAGAAGAAAAGAAACCACATGCTTATGGCTAGGAAGGTTTTACATTTTTTTTCATGAAAAATGTCTATCTAATAGGACATGATATTGACCAAAATCCTAATTTTCTCTAAAGGAATCTGATAAAATGTGTAAGAATACAATACCAAATTTAGGAAAAATCTATGTTTCTTGAAATGGAATTAGAAGAGGAGGGTGCTATCACCAAATAATTAGGCTTTTTACATTATAATCTCAAGAGAAGAGTCATCATTAGAAAGCCAAAGGATTTTAGATGAAGTATCTATGTTGGTACATTGCATTGAAGAAGAAAATAGGAAGGATAAGGAAGAATCCCTTTAGTAAGGAAATCAAGATAATTATCTATTAGCCCAAGAAGGGGAAAAGAATGTTCAGGAAAGAAAAATAAAAAGAGAATAATACTAAATTTTGATTTTACATAAATGTAAAGACATCCAAACCATTATTATCTTTGTAATATTGATGATCATACTAAAAATAACTATTGAGTTTGCACTAAAATTTATGCCCTAAGAATAACCCTAAGGAGGGCTCCAAAAAAGTTTATTCCTACCAATCATGAAGAGGTGGAAATTGATGATAGTTCAAAAAATTGAAAAATAGGATGGATAGCTATAATTATGTTCATGCCAAATAAGGAGCTAGTGGTCTAATCAGTTATTACTCTCAAAATCCAAGTGAAGAAGATAAGGGTAAGTGTATTTGTAGATCCTAGTTTTCATTATAATTTGATTTTAATTGAAATACTTAAATATATTGGTTTAAATACATATGATAGTCCTCAACCTTTTTTCATTGGGTTGGGTATAGAAAGTTGTCGAGATTCAATTCAAGAAAGTATGTCAATTTTAGTTTGCATGAATGCATGTTATATGGATGAAATAATGATGATGTCATTGCAATTGGTGTGTTTGAATTTTTCTTGGGAGTTTATTTGTATATTAAAATTACAATGTCTATGAGAAGAGATAAATGGGTGCAGAATGAAATCAAGTGTATCATCAAGGTTCACTAAAGCAAAACAAAAATCACTATGGTAAGTTCTAATCAAGTACTCAAGTTGTCATATTAGACCAAACAATCTTATTTGATATTATTGAAAGATTAAAAAAGGCTTCTTAAATGGATAAAACTAACAAGTATGCTAGATTTCCCTCTTATTTCTTTTTGAGTTGTTTATTAAGTTCTTTTGTAATTATTTTATTCTCTTGTGTTATTTTACCTATTTGCATGCATCCTTTATATAAATATATGCTTATATATATTTATTACCATTTTTCCTTTTATTAATAATATATTTGTATTCTTTTTTAGTTTTTTTTTTTAAGAAAAAAGTGGCAAGCCACTATAAATATATTAATATTAAATATAAGTTTTACAAAACCCTACTTCAGGCAAGCATACCAGTGGGAAAGAACCGGGAAGAAAACCCCTGATTATAGCTCGAGAAAGAACATTGACCGACGCTTTCGAATTCGACCTCATTACAATAACAGACAAAATATCTCCTTTACATTTTACAAAAACCATCACTATGACAAGACCAAAATATAGATGTTGCACCCTTTAACTATCAAGACACCTTAAAACCCTTTACATTATAGACCCAAAGACACCATTATAAACCCCATTACATAGACCAAACCACCCTATTTAATTTTGCATAAGCAACTAATAACCCTTTACAAGTCTTACAACATTGACCCGATTACAAAATATTCCAAAAGTATAACTGCTATATAGTAAAAAATATGAAAAAATGATTAAAATGAAGTTAACTTATTTCTTTCTCTTTGAGGACCATTTACTGAGCTTTCTTCATTCACCACTTGCTTTTGTTTATAATCATAATGATGCGATGGATTCATTGTTTTATTTATGTTAGGAATATAATGATAACATAACTTCCCTCTTGTAGCTTTTGGACAAATTGATAATTGCAGATCATGAACACATGTATGATTACGCAAGAAAGATATTGCACGATAATTTCTCTTAAAGTCATCTATCTCCTCCATAGAAAATGCAAACCTGTACTTGTTAAGAGCTTGATACAAGTAAGAAGTATCATGAATTGTTGATAAAAGCATGCCTTGGAAAAATTTTACATATCTCTTTTTGAAATGGATTAGATGTCTTGGGAATAAACCTCCCACTAGACCATCACCCTTGGTGAAATCATATTGCTGTACACTCTAGAGTAAAGCATCATTTTCTAGATATAGACTAATAACAAACTTATTAGCTATATTCTTTAAAACATTGAAGCTTTGAACGAGATCCAAAATTTTTTATAAGAAAATGGATAGTAAATTGGCTGGGAATGTGATCCATTGTAATTTTTTGTGCAAAACATCCTCGCCTATGATGAATTTAATGCAATTTAATATAGACTTATAGTTTACTTTGAAGACTTTTTGCAGTTCCTCTTTCTTGATGCAGGTTGAAAAAGGTTCTTCCCATGACTTAACTGAAACTAGCACCCTGTAGTTTATTACTTGAAACTCTTTTAACTCCATTAGCTTGTAATTAACCATAGACACCACTATAATCTGTAATATCACTGGAATAATGAACAGTGAAAATAAAACAAGTCGATGATGATTTTAAAGCCAAACTTATCATGCTTTTTACAACAAAATTTCTTGAAAATGTGACCTTGCAAGGATAACACGCATGGAGAGTCTCAGACTTTAAAATGACTACTAGTTTTCCATATAACATATGGATAAATTTCCAACATTGTACCAATTTTGACATCTACACAAGTTAAGCTCCTATACATAATCATTATAAAGACAACCCTGAAAATGGTAGGGTCCCAACTTTGGCTAGCTTTGTAAGCCAAAAATGGAAAACTAGCAACTAATTTAGTAATTTCCTTTACATTCAAAAGTGGAGACTGAGTCCAGACATGTCGTCCTTGCAAGATCTATGAAAAAAATTCTTATTAGATGTGTCCTGACAAACTTTCCCATCTCAAATGTGTGAATGGCGTACTTTTAGTGTCACGATAACCTGAATTACAACATATATTTGTATTGCCCGATGAGATCCCTACAATTTCATGATGAAACATTAGTAACACATGGTAATTAAACATAACACTGCAAGATGATGATGTATCCATTCATTAGAAAGTTTAAGGGGTCATCCATTTTCCTAAGCAAAGATAACTTTGAATTTTATCTATATGCCCTTAGCATCTTGCAATATTAAATCAAGCAATTGGGGGAAAGCATTTAAATCACTTAAATCATTAATTTCCCTTAGCTCTATTTTATCACTTCCCAACCCAACTAAGAAGTATGCTACTTTGTTCCCTTCTATGTAAGTATGTGATATTACTAACAATTCAAGCTTATCCAGAAGTGACCATGCTTTATTTAGCACATAGCTTAAATTCTAATTTTGAACTTTCCTGTTCCTAAATGCATTAATGATTATTAAATAATCCCCTTCAATATGGAGCTTTGATAACCCCATCTGGATTTCCAATTCCAAGCCCAATAACAAAGCTTGTGCCTATGCATAATTATTAGTTCCATTTTGCAAATGAAAAGAGGAAGCTGCCAATACTACCCCTGATGCATTTCTAATGCAAATTCCTGCCCCTGATAATCCTGGATTACCTTTAGAAGCCCCATCGAAATTTAATTTTACAAAATCCCTTTGAGGTGGAATCCATTTCACCGATGCTCTATCCACCTTTGTGGTGTCATTTTTGAAAAGGCTGCCATATTCTTTTTCAGTTTTATTTTTCTATATTGATTCATTATTTTAATATATATACAAAATTATCACAAGTTTATAAACATATATACTTTTCAATTGCATAATTTTATATTTAAGCCTCATCATTTTCATTTTTATGCATATATTCTCATAGAATTTTTTTCATGCATTCATTGGTGTTTTATATTGCATTCTTTTTAATTTTGGGTGGTTATTTATGTTGCAAGAATGGAAAGATTGAATGTGTTGTCATTTATGTCAACTGGTCAATTGGTTATCAACTGATTTTTGTTGTCATTAGTGTCATGGATACAAGTTATTGGTTGTATATGTCAAGGATATTGAGAAAATTATAATGAAGACATGTTGCAAGTGTTCAATGGTTGCTCTGAGTTTTGCTCTGGATTTGCTCCTATATTTGTATGGTTCAGATATGTTGATCATGGTTGTTGGAAGCTGCTATATCTTGATTTTTGGCTATTGATTCATTGTATAGTGCGAGTTGTGTTCACCAGTTGTGAACTGTGGTTTTCTATGTTTCTGGGTGAGGTCTAGGAGAAATATTGTTGGTTTAGATTTCTCTTTGATGAAATCTTATGGCTTGGGGTTCTAGAGTTGAGTTGTTTTGATTGTATTGAAGATAATTTTGGTATTTGGGAAGTTCGTGCTTAATTTTTCTATGTGTTTTACACTGGTTTGGCCAACCTTGTGTGGAATACTACTTTTAGAGTTAGTGAAGCGTTTTCGATCTATTTGGGTCCTGATGAAGCATGTGTTTGGGTCACCCTCATTCTAATTCCACCCTAGGATGTTTTGGCACTGACCTAATTTGAATTTGAATTTGGATGGCTAACTTTGGATATGTTTCAAAGTAGAAGATGGTATAAATGCAGAATGAGTTAGGGAAGAAGTGAAAAGAACAAAGGAAATAAAGATAAGAGCACAAAGAGAATAGAGATAAATGTGAATTAGTGTGTGTGTATGATGCAAGTATGGAAGATCAATACGAAGCCTAAATATTGAGTTTTTGGAAGCAGTGAGCTGAAGGTGCACTCTATCATTCGTGTATGTCTACAAGTGGATTGAGAAAATTGTGGTGAATTTCTCTATTGCATTGAGATTGTCTTCTCTTTGTAACAAGTCTTCTTTATCTTCTTTGTATCTTTGTGGTAGTGAGCCCTCTAGGTTGTTAGCCTTGTTGGACAGGGAGTCCTTGTTCTAGACAGTGAGCCCTTGTTTTGGCAGTGAGCCTCTTGAAATCAGTTTTGATACTCTCTATAGTGTGAGTTAATCCTCACTGTGGTTTTTCCATTATTGGCTTTTCCACGTAAATATGGTGTTATTATGTTTATGTGATGGTTTTCAATTTCTGCACTAGTATTTAATGTTTAATCTACTAAGCGGTGCTAAAGATTAGTTTTAGTGAATGAATTAAAGTTTAAATCTGTGACAACTGATTCACCCCCCCTCTCAGTTGTCTTGTTCAACAATTTACTCTTTTTTATTTCCTATTTTATTCCTCGAACCATGTGCCTCCTTTCCTTCCCCTCCCTCTCTCTCTCTCTTTTATTTGGTGTGAGTCTACAATCAACCATTTTCTTCTTCTCTTGCTCTCTACCATCCTAATGATGGATCACGAAGTGTGATCTGAAACATTGATGCAAAAAGATCCAACACAATCTAATCCAAAAATTATATTGCAAGAGTATTATCATCAAGTTTGAATTATCAAAAATAGCTACTCATTATGTGTTGCATAAACAATGGTAATATGGTCCCCTCTATGCATGTGGTAATAAAGGGACACATCTCATGTTCATTTCCATATCCTATTATAACACGTGTATATAAATATTAGCATAAATATAGAGTGAATACTTGAGATAGATATAAGTATATGTGGATAGATGGTCTAATATATTATGAGACGTAGTATATGAAATTAATTTTATACTATATATCATGCATGTGCATATTTTTAAATAGTATAATAAAGCATTAAATCATTGAATTAATATAAATTTCTCTTTGACATTAACACCAATAATCCATACACTTGAGATTTAATAAGCCACTTAGCCTAATAATTTTTTCTTATAATGGTCTTACAATAGTTAGGGAAATTTTAAAAACTCCATGGTGAATCTGACAATCTAAGTAGAGGTTTTGATACATATAATAGAACAAGGTAAGTGAATAGTCATAAATTTTAACAAGTTTTAAATTCACAAAGGAAGGTTCTAGTACACAAGAAGACCTTCCTAAAAACACAATAAGTGTTTAAAATCCTATAGGTGGGTTCTTAGAGGTTTGAATTTTTTATTTTCATCTAATAAAGAAAGGAAAAATTAGTTCTAGTTTTGAATGAGACATGGAAGAAAGCAAGATAAACTTTTCATTTGTAATCTCTCTTTATACTTAATTTTTATAGATTAAAATGGTCAAGGCAAATGTGTTTTTGATTAGTAGGTGTGATGGACTATTTTTCCAACTCTAAAGATGCAACACAAAATGAAATGCAAGAAAGGAAAACACCATCAAACACTCAAGATAGGCCTAAGATGAATTAAAGAAAAAATACAAAGAAATGAAACCTTTTACCTTGCTTCAATTGATGAGTTTGGTTGGCCCTTAATGCAGCTTGATGTGTATGCTCCTTGGATGGAAAATGATGCAAAGTGATAGAAATGCAAGTGGGGATGCAAATGATTATAGTGGATGTGGGATGAATGCAAGAGAAATTGATGAGAGCTAAGTATGCTATGAACTAAATATGCTATAGGATGCAAGTAAAAATGCTCAAATGGCTTAAGATCAAAAGTTTGCTACAAAATGACTAAGTCTCTTAAATGCATTAGAAGAGGGGGTATTTATAGAAGAAATTGAATTCTCTAGAGAATTCAACGGTTGAGATTAAG
>VDFB02101651.1:0-10399 GCA_007258455.2 Sequoia sempervirens
ATTACATTTTAAAATGTTTTTCAAATTAGATATTAGACACAAATTGGATATTTGATTTGTAGTACTTTTGCTTGGGCATTTCTATGGAGCAATGTACTAACACCTAACCCCAAAAAAAAGTCAACTTAGGATTTTTCGCATTTTTTGGTGAGTTCAAAACACTAATGTTTTCATGTTGCCAATTTTTGGCCCATCATCATCCTGCACATACCCAGGTCTAAATTAGGTAGTTGTTATTGCTAAGGTGGATCACTCCTTTCTTCAAAGCCCATACACTTATGATTGGGTCAAGTGTTCTTTTCTTTAGAAAATTCCTATTTCATTTTTGATAGGTTAATTATGATTTGATTAGATGGGTTATGAAGCAGTTATTTCAAACAAATATCTTTATGAAAGAAGTATATTGGCATGAAATTAAATATGATTTGTATTCCACTGTAAATGTAGTGCCCTCCATTTGTGTTGGCTTTGTAATGCATTTCAACTCGTTGTGAGGTCAAGTATTGTTGGACTTTGAGTGCATTTGATTTATTCTGGTCGATAAATGTTCTTGATCAAATTACAATATTTAAATAGGATTATAAAGTTAAAAAGGTATTGTGGATAATTAAAAGAAAATAAAAAAATTAAATAAATTAGAGGTTAAGAAAGAATAAAATTACACTATTAATAGAAGTAAATAAAATAGAATATTGAAAGTTAATTATTATATTGAATATAATATAAATTTATAATAAAATACGTAGATAATAGTAATATAATAAATTATTTAAGTGTAATGGAAGTTAGTATAGCAAATAATTTGAGAAAATTTTTAGATACTGGAAATGAAAGCTGAACATGCAAAGAAATATTATTTTGAAATTCAAGTTCGGTTATGGGGAAGGTGAAAAGTCATTCGGTGGTTGGGAATTCGTTCTTGATTGGTAACTAACCAAGAAAGAAAATAAGGGAGATGGGACCAGAACGACATTGGAGGGAAGTACCAGATTTACTAATGAAATTTGGAGTTTTTTTTTAGTGATCCATAAGATATATCAGATTTTTGTGGGCTTCGAACGGGGGATTTAGGGTTTAGGTACGGGTTTCAGAGAGACCCAACTTTGATACTTGAATTAAAAAAAAAAAAAATTAAAATTATTATAATTCTAAATCCTTCCACGCTTCGGAGCATCCCCCTCATATGCCTCCAGGTCTTCATAACCCAGCAATGGCGATAACCAAGAAGACGAAGAAGATTCATGAGATCGTCAACAACAGGCTTGACTTGGTAATGAAGAGTTGCAAGTACACTTTCGGCTACAAGTCCATCCCGCATTCTCTCAGGTCTTTAAAAAGGTATGCTTTTTACAAATCTGCCTATATTCGGTAGTGAACCAGTGACCTATTGAATGCTTTGTATAGGTAAACAATGCCAATATAGGACCTTTAGATCTCATTTAAATTGAAATAACAATATGGGTATGATTGCAATAAGATGGGTTTTTGAGTGGTTACAATCCAAAATACCCTCATTACAACATTCCATAAATTTATATTGCTGTGATACATGTGCATGATATTCATCCTGAATACTGTCATAGTAATAGTGTTTTCATGTTAATTTGGCGCATGCAATGGTATATGCTATCCTTGCAATTTCTCTTCCATCGAATTAAGCTCTTCTTCCCTATCCCTTCATGCATGAAATGTCAGTAAACTCCTTATCAAATAGTTAATCTGAAAACCTTGGCAACCTGTCCCTGTTACAGCAATTAGAAGTTGAAACCTTGTACAGAATTAAATAGCCTCTCTAATTTCTTTGTCAACCTGTATTGGCTGCGGTGTATCACTCTGTTTCTCGCATCTGTCAAGTCAACCTCTCCTCTTTGTTCTCTGCATGCACTCTATTCTAGACCCGCGCTTGACAGGTTATTGATTCATTTTTCTTGTTTAAAACTACCTCTGTGAATTGTCTCAAATGTTGTTGGCTTTTATGCCTTAGTTAGAAATTTGATAAGTGTATCTCAATCAACATCTTAATATACATTAAATATAGGGGAATAAAATAAAAGAATTATCATTATTAACGTAAAAGGTAGTAGTTTGCATAACATTTAGTTCATTCAGATTTACTATTCTTAGAGGTGGAAATTTTAATATGGAACTCACCCGACTGCCACTGTAGAATACATGAAATCTAGTCAACTATAAGATTAGGGTTTAGTTAAAGCAGAAAAGTTTAGGAGTTATTATCAGTGTGAAGTTATACTTTTCCATCGTGTTTTTTTTTTTAAACAAAGGAATTAATGTGTATTGAGTCCACATCCTAGTTATATTGTTAAGAAGTTCCTTAAGTTTGTTATTTTAGTAAGTGATAAAAAGGTAAAAGATATCTATTGTATTAGACTTAAATTGAGTAATTAGTCTTGAGGGAAGGAATAATGCTTGGCAAGGTCATAATTATTGTTAATTACCTAATCATAAGGTTTCGTTAGATGCTGGTATTTGATAATTTATTTAAAGGTGACTTTGTTGTATTCTCAATTTATGGAATTAAAAACATTAAATTTCTAGGGGATCACTTCAGTAGTAATGTAGATGGTTAGAGGTGCGTAAAAAGGTAATAGCTCTATTTATTTATTTGGAATATTTCTAAAGAAGTAAATTGATAAAATGTTAGCGGAATGTATTTATTTAATATTTCTTATAGGTTTTATTTGCCATGTTTTAGCCTTCATAGTAAAATCTCGTCATATTTTAATATCTTGTAGACTTTTTATGTAGTTGGTTACTTAGAATAAAATATTGCTACAATTACTTGTGAATTATTGTGCAAGGGAATAAATTAGATTTATTAGGTAGTTAAGTTGGAGAGTTATGTGATATGTTATTGAGTAAGTTAGTAAAGTGATTAGAGAGAGAGTTTCCTTATGTTAAATTTTGATAATTTGGGTAACATTAGATTATTAGGGAAAATATTTTTGCTGTCTTATCAATGAATAAGCTTTTACTTCATAGCGAAACTTGTTGCTCATATAGTTTTAGTTAGGAAGAAAACAGGCATTGTAATGTAGCGATGGTGAGATTAGTTATCCTTTTAAATATAATTAGAGTATTAATTGGCTAATCATGTTTATAAATATATGAATATAGTTATAGGGACGATTATAAATTCTGAATGGGAATAAAAGAAATTGGTTAGAATACTTTTATAACTTCTTTTATTTAATACAACTTTATGATGAGCATAGTGAGATGTTAATAGGATATGTGAATGTAGTCTTTAATGAGTTAAAACGATTTTGTATCAAGTAAAGAGTCAGATCGTAGACAATAGTTCAATTGTTCTTTGAAGTTTATTGCTTTTGAATGTTGGGTTAGTTTGTTTAGTGTGATTAAACATGAAATTTAATTTATGGTTCTCTTTTTGTGAGTAAAAGAAATGAATAAATAGAATTTAGATTGTTTAACATATATTATTATTTTCTTATAAGTAAATATAATAAATAATGTATTTTATGATTTTTATTTATTTATTTATTTCTAAATTGTAAATTATTGCGGCGGAGAATAAAGACCCAATAAAAATATATTTAAAACACCAAGATATTCATACTGATCCATTTTGTTATCCAATAGTAAATTATGTTATTGTTATTATTTGGAAGAGTATATATATAAGTATGTCAATCTTTTAATGTTTGTTGCAAACCCTATGGAAGTATATCATTGTTCCTTTGATAATCCTATCTTCATGTCAAGTTGTTCATTTACTACGTAGGGGTTTTTCTTTTGATTCTAAAGAATATAGAAGCATAGAATTGTATTTAAGTTGGGAAATGATTTTTGCATAATTGAAAGTTTGGTAAATATTTAATAGTTAGGTGGTGCGATACTATATAGTTTCCTAGTTGGAATAGATTTTTTTTAATTAGTGTTGGAGGAGTATACTTTTGTTTAGTGTCTTATGGCTTTAAAACATCAGATTATATCTTCATTTGCAATATTGTGATATCCTTAAATGTTGGAAATAATTGATCTTTAAAATAATGTTCTTATTAGGTTGCTTCGAGTTACTTCTTATTGAGTGAATGGTTATATTGTATTTGAATGTGTGGTTTATGGATTGTTTTGAAAGACCCTTTTCAATGTGACTTTTCGTGAGTTAATTTTGAGTTGGAGATTTTCTCCCATTTTATTTAAGTTGTTATTCGTTGGGAACCCGTATGTGTTCTTTTGTTCTTTACCCTAAGTGGTAAATCGGTTAATATTATCTTTGTCATGATTAATGATTCCGCTTGAGTTGTTAATGAGTCAAATTGAAAATATCTTTGAAGTTATGGGTATTCCGAGAGGAGAAAATAGAGGTTTCCCTTGGATGTCTGATTTTGTTCGTATCGAAGTTGTTGATGTTGTTTAATGGAGTTGTTGATCTTATTTTGATGTATTCTCTCATTATATTTGAATTGCTTTTGGTTCTTCAAGGTTTTTCTTCTATTATTGTCAGATTTTCATGGGGAAACCCTAGTGTAGCTTTATGAGAATCTTCCAGAGGTTTATTTTACTATTGGTTAATGTTCCTCCTTTTATGTGCCTTGTTGTGGCAAGTGTTTTGGTTTCATGTTTTTGGAAGGGTTGTACATTAATCGTTGAGATTTTGATTATGTATTTATGGCAAGATGGGTGATGCCTTGCATGCTTCTCTGTTGTGATCTAATGTACTTGTTATGTTGTACAACCCTTGGATTTGGTTTTTATGTTTTGAGTGTCTAGAGTGGGAGTGGCTCTAAGTGGGTGGTCGGCGCACAAAGGGGCGCCAGGATAGCCCTCGTTAGAGTGAAATTAATAAGTGATAATTTAAATAATTAACTAGGGGGCGTTACAACATTGGTATCAGAGCATAGGTTCATACACTGGGCACTATGTGTGCTCACTATGTAACCTTGCGCTTAGACCCATGAGTCTTGAGTTTTACTTTTCTGTTGTTATTGGTGCAAACTTGAATTTCTTCTGTTAGATTGTGTCAGGTCAATGGTGCAGGAAACCGATGGGAAAGGATAGGACCCTTGGTGTAGTGCACAATGCACTGGTATCCTTCCTATCGGGGATGCTCTATGGACCCTTGAGTTTTAGAGTGATGTGTTTCTTGGTGATGTGTTTTATGTGTGTGAATATGTCAAGTGTGTGAAATCTGCAATTTTGTTGTCTTTGAGTGATGAATTATGTTTTCTTGAATCTGTGAAGGTGTAAAATTTTGCCTTTTCGTTGAAATTGATGTGAGATTTGGTGTGGAATAATGGTTAACGTGGAGCTCTTTGGGTGAAAATTATGAGTCTTAACGAAAATGCGAGGTTTTGTGGAGAATTATTCTATGATTTTTAGCATAATATAGTATCTTGAGGTTAAAATGCAACTTGAATTATTGGTACTAATGTGCAATGTTCTATGTTAGCTTTTGATTTACAAGAACTTGGCTTCAGAAAGACTAGTGACAAAGGTAATGTAATTGTAATATGTAGGTGTAGGTACTTATAATGTCAAGTAGTAATTCATTGTGATATAGTAGATGGATTAGGTTTATGGTTAGCATCCTTATGAGAATATTGTTAACTAGTAAGAAGCAAACTATTTATGAGTTATTAGAATTGTTTTGACTATTATGTGTGGTTAGTGGGAGGGACAGTGTGGTATCACTCGCTCACGAGTGCCCTACTATGCTGGGAGTTCCTCCCACGATGTATTTTTTTGATATATATGTATTGTGCACAACGTTTGTTTGCATGCAGGATTGTAGGAGTTAAGTCTCGATTCCACCTGCTTTGTCAGGACAGGGCGAGCATTATATACACCCAATGGGATTGACGTGGAAAAATAGGAACTAACAAGAAAGTTTCCCCAACCTAGTTCATCATTTGTCCTAGTGTTTGGAAAATTAGTTTGGTTGCAACATCGTCACTATTATCATTTTGGTATCATTTCCTTATTTTGGTTTGTTTAATTTTCATTGCTTACTTGATGACGTTTAATTGATGTTTTAAATTATGGTGTTGATGTGCTTATGATCATTAATATTGTCGTGTTGCCATGGTTATGCTTGAGCTCGACTTCCAGGAGTAAGTCGAAGCCTAGGGGGGGAGGATGTAGTGCCCTCCATTTGTGTTGGCTTTGTAATGCATTTCAACTCGTTGTGAGGTCAAGTATTGTTGGACTTTGAGTGCATTTGATTTATTCTAGTCAATAAATGTTCTTGATCAAATTACAATATTTAAATAGGATTATAAAGTTAAAAAGGTATTGTGGATAATTAAAAGAAAATAAAAAAAAATTAAATAAATTAGAGGTTAAGAAAGAATAAAATTACACTATTAATAGAAGTAAATAAAATAGAATATTGAAAGTTAATTATTATATTGAATATAATATAAATTTATAATAAAATACGTAGATAATAGTAATATAATAAATTATTTAAGTGTAATGGAAGTTAGTATAGCAAATAATTTGAGAAAATTTTTAGATACTGGAAATGAAAGCTGAACATGCAAAGAAATATTATTTTGAAATTCAAGTTCGGTTATGGGGAAGGTGAAAAGTCATTCGGTGGTTGGGAATTCGTTCTTGATTGGTAACTAACCAAGAAAGAAAATAAGGGAGATGGGACCAGAACGACATTGGAGGGAAGTACCAGATTTACTAATGAAATTTGGAGTTTTTTTTTAGCGATCCATAAGATATATCAGATTTTTGTGGGCTTCGAAGGGGGGATTTAGGGTTTGGGTACGGGTTTCAGAGAGACCCAACTTTGATACTTGAATAAAAAAAAATTATAATTCTAAATCCTTCCACGCTTCGGAGCATCCCCCTCATATGCCTCCAGGTCTTCATAACCCAGCAATGGCGATAACCAAGAAGACGAAGAAGATTCATGAGATCATCAACAACAGGCTTGACTTGGTGATGAAGAGTTGCAAGTACACTTTCGGCTACAAGTCCGTCCCGCATTCTCTCAGGTCTTTAAAAAGGTATGCTTTTTACAAATCTGCCTATATTCGGTAGTGAACCAGTGACCTATTGAATGCTATGTATAGGTAAACAATGCCAATATAGGACCTTTAGATCTCATTTAAATTGAAATAACAATATGGGTATGATTGCAGTAAGATGGGTTTTTGAGTGATTACAATCCAAAATACCCTCATTACAACATTCCATAAATTTATATTGCTGTGATACATGTGCATGATATTCATCCTGAATACCGTCATAGTAATAGTGTTTTCATGTTAATTTGGCGCATGCAATGGTATATGCTATCCTTGCAATTTCTCTTCCATCGAATTAAGCTCTTCTTCCCTATCCCTACATGCATGAAATGTCAGTAAACTCCTTATCAAATCTATTTTAACCAGTTTGTTGAAATTAAAAGCGTAACCCTGCGCTTAGGAAAAATTGTTGATTGAATTAGTGTCTTTCAAGATTGTTTTACCGCATCCTCACCAAGTTGGGTTTTGACTTTATTTGCGCTCATACTTTTACCAGATTATTAATCAAGTTTGTGTATAGTGTTGGTTTGTTAATTAAGATCTTTGATTCTGGTGTTCTTTGAAACTGAGTCAAGTAGCGTTGATGAGTATATATATATATTTGTATCATCAAATGACCAGTGGTTCTAAGAGATAGAAGACTGAATGGAAAACCTTAGGTTATAGTATATCAATGTCCTTATAGAAAACCGTAACGTCTGCAGATCAGAACACACTTTTCCTTGGGTATCAGATAGTCATAGATATCAAGAGACGATGTGTGCTTTTGGTAGTGTTTAGAAAGGAAATGTGGTTAGAGAGGAAAAGTTGTACATTAATTCTCCTTTTTCTTAGGTCACGTATTTGCACTTCGCCTGTCTCCTTTCCCTTAGTCTTGAGGAAAACATTTGGGATTTGATAATAATGCAAGTGGATGGCGATATTCCCAAATTCCAAAATTCACTTGCTAATATAAATGGCTTCTCACATTTTTGCAACCGTAACCATCTCAAACTTGGAGGAAGCTTGGTTCGTGTGTCTTCTCTGATGCGTCAATGAGCAGATTGTTCCAGTGAAGAAATTGAGGACCAATGAGCAGATTATTTAATTCTCTTGGTCTGCGCAATGTTTCAAGCCCTTGCCAGTTACCTCCGTTCAGTCGAAGCTGAGAGAAATTGATGTTATTGGATACAGTGTTTAGATGAGCTCCTTCACATATTCTGGTAATCTAAATTTTTAAAGTCTCCCTGAAACCATAGGCAAAACCATCACAGCTGCAACGTTAGACTTGCAAAAGTGTAGTAAATTAAATAGTTAATCTGAAAACCTTGGCAACCTGTCCCTGTTACAGCAATTAGAAGTTGAAACCTTGTACATAATTAAATAGCCTCTCTGATTTCTTTGTCAACCTGTATTGGCTGCGGTGCATCACTCTGTTTCCCGCATCTGTCAAGTCAACCTCTCCTCTTTGTTCACTGCATGCACTCTATTCTAGACCCGCGCTTGACAGGTTATTGATTCATTTTTCTTGTTTAAAACTACCTCTGTGAATTGTCTCAAATGTTGTTGGCTTTTATGCCTTAGTTAGAAATTTGATAAGTGTATCTCAATCAACATCTTAATATACATTAAATATAGGGGAATAAAATAAAAGAATTATCATTATTAACGTAAAAGGTAGTAGTTTGCATAACATTTAGTTCATTCAGATTTACTATTCTTAGAGGTGGAAATTTTAATATGGAACTCACCCGACTGCCACTGTAGAATACATGAAATCTAGTCAACTATAAGATTAGGGTTTAGTTAAAGCAGAAAAGTTTAGGAGTTATTATCAGTGTGAAGTTATACTTTTCCATCGTGTTTTTTTTTTTAAACAAAGGAATTAATGTGTATTGAGTCCACATCCTAGTTATATTGTTAAGAAGTTCCTTAAGTTTGTTATTTTAGTAAGTGATAAAAAGGTAAAAGATATCTATTGTATTAGACTTAAATTGAGTAATTAGTCTTGAGGGAAGGAATAATGCTTGGCAAGGTCATAATTATTGTTAATTACCTAATCATAAGGTTTCGTTAGATGCTGGTATTTGATAATTTATTTAAAGGTGACTTTGTTGTATTCTCAATTTATGGAATTAAAAACATTAAATTTCTAGGGGATCACTTCAGTAGTAATGTAGATGGTTAGAGGTGCGTAAAAAGGTAATAGCTCTATTTATTTATTTGGAATATTTCTAAAGAAGTAAATTGATAAAATGTTAGCGGAATGTATTTATTTAATATTTCTTATAGGTTTTATTTGCCATGTTTTAGCCTTCATAGTAAAATCTCGTCATATTTTAATATCTTGTAGACTTTTTATGTAGTTGGTTACTTAGAATAAAATATTGCTACAATTACTTGTGAATTATTGTGCAAGGGAATAAATTAGATTTATTAGGTAGTTAAGTTGGAGAGTTATGTGATATGTTATTGAGTAAGTTAGTAAAGTGATTAGAGAGAGAGTTTCCTTATGTTAAATTTTGATAATTTGGGTAACATTAGATTATTAGGGAAAATATTTTTGCCGTCTTATCAATGAATAAGCTTTTACTTCATAGCGAAACTTGTTGCTCATATAGTTTTAGTTAGGAAGAAAACAGGCATTGTAATGTAGCGATGGTGAGATTAGTTATCCTTTTAAATATAATTAGAGTATTAATTGGCTAATCATGTTTATAAATATATGAATATAGTTATAGGGACGATTATAAATTCTGAATGGGAATAAAAGAAATTGGTTGGAATACTTTTATAACTTCTTTTATTTAATACAACTTTATGATGAGCATAGTGAGATGTTAATAGGATATGTGAATGTAGTCTTTAATGAGTTAAAACGATTTCGTATCAAGTAAAGAGTTAGATCGTAGACGATAGCTCAATTGTTCTTTGAAGTTTATTGCTTTTGAATGTTGGGTTAGTTTGTTTAGTGTGATAAAACATGAAATTTAATTTATGGTTCTCTTTTTGTGAGTAAAAGAAATGAATAAATAGAATTTAGATTGTTTAACATATATTATTATTTTCTTATAAATAAATATAATAAATAATGTATTTTATGATTTTTATTTATTTATTTATTTCTAAATAGTAAATTATTGCGGTGGAGAATAAAGACCCAATAAAAATATATTTAAAACACCAAGACATTCATACTGATCCATTTTGTTATCCAATAGTAAATTATGTTATTGTTATTATTTGGAAGAGTATATATATAAGTATGTCAATCTTTTAATGTTTGTTGCAAACCCTATGGAAGTATATCATTGTTCCTTTGATAATCCTATCTTCATGTCAAGTTGTTCATTTACTACGTAGGGGTTTTTCTTTTGATTCTAAAGAATATAGAA
>VDFB02101652.1:0-11946 GCA_007258455.2 Sequoia sempervirens
GTATACAAGGCATCTGACAACTACATTAAGGGCCTCAGAAGTGAGGGCGCCCCTAGCCAGAAAAGGCTCAAACTCTATTTTGACAGAACAACTCTCAACCAGATGACCCTTTTTGATCCCTGATATCTGGAGCTAGGATGACCCGATTGAAGCACCGTCTGTCTCAACGCGTAACCTGAAGGACCTATGAGAGACGTCACTGGAGGCAACGAAGCAAGAAAACTGCTTCTAAGACCTTAAAAAGGAAGGCACCTTTCCCAAGATGGAATAGATGACCACCATTTTCTGGACTTTGTTTTTTAGCATTTCACCAAAGACCTCGCACGTACGAGCGTTTGAAAAATCCCGGAGGTTGACGGCTAGGCTCATTGGATAGATAAAGTAATTATGCTCGAATCTCGTGAAGACTTCGAAAACGAACAACCTCATCTGACAGGGCTAAAGGCTAGGCGCCCCTGGCCTATAGAAATACAATGAAAATTTTATGTCAGTCCGCCCGTGAAATTATGTGCTTGGTAGAAACCCTGCCACGATCACTCGGAACGTCGGATTAACAGGCAAGTTTGTGCGTCGCGAAGCTGGACTAGAGTAGCACTGATGTTAGGAAGACCTTGTCTGCAAATTTTGCCAACTCAGGGGTCATTTAGAAGGGCGCCCTTGAACTACAGGGGCGCAATTCATCATCTAAAGAAGCTTTGTGACATAAACTCACTTCGCCAGAAACAAATGTACATTTATTTGAAACCTCGGACCACCAGATCACTGTGTTTAATAGCTCGTTGGATAGAAAGATTGGTCGTGAAGAGATTGACTATATCAAGCATCATAAATGCCAAGATTTGACCCCTCTTAAAGAGGTGCGCCCTTGAGCTACAGGGGCGCAAAAGTTGTAAAACAACAGGCTTCTACAAACTGCAACTTTGGAATCTTCAACTTCTGATGTCTATAACCAGAGTTACGAGTTTCGGATAGCTTTGCTGGATAGCTCATCGGATAGGCAGACTAATTCTGAAGAGTTTGACTGTATGCTTGAGCATTTATCACAAAATTTAGACCTTCATAAAGAAGGGCACCCTTGGACCACAGGGGCGCAATTCTGCTTTTCCTTGAGAAATCTTCAAGAATTGACCATTGAAATCATTATTTTGGCCACTGAAATGACCATTCAAAAGTATAATTGTCGTTGTGAAACGCTCCTCCACCGTGAAATGCCTTGTTCTGAGTCTCTGATTCAGGTTCTGATCAATGAAACTGCCTTTGACTGACAAAACATTAACAAAACTCCATGCTTGATATTGCCCAAAAACTGTATTAATCATCATTTTAGCAAGGTTTAGACTACTTTAAGCAAAATGCCTTGATGAAGCAAAAATTTTGGTTTGGGTACAACAACCTTCCCAATTAGAAGGATTTGATTTTGAAAAATGGGATGCCAATCCCTTTAACTCTTTTGAATTCTTTAATTCTAAAATTCTGTCATTCTGCAATGATGGCTTATTACACACATCTATTCAAAATGCACTGTAGTCTTGAATCCTCCTCAAACAACATACAAATTCTCTCCCTACATAAGGGCCATTCAAAATACCAAGCATCCTTTCACCTCCACTTAGTGAAGTCCTCAAATATCTCATAACACTCAAATTCAGAATAACAATGTGTTGACGTTTAAATTTGCACCTCTGGAATGCGTATTTGAAACGGACAGCTATGCATAGTAAAACTGCTCTTCAAATTAGGAGGGGAAGCTCCCTCTTGCTGATGGTGTTGAAAGAAAGTAAACTAAGAACCAAGTTGCCTATCTTTTTGATCAGCTTAGAGCACAAGGTTTATTAAACACAAACGCCGCAGCTGAGATTTTCCGTTTTAAGAACTTCAACTACGACTAACTTAAACTAAAGAGGTTTCTAACTTCTCAAGTAATACGCAGAGCAAGAGAAACTAGAAATGAACAAGGTTGATTCTCCGACCAAATGCTTCAATAAACTCTTTCTCAACAAACATCTACACTCTTCAATGTAAGCTGAAATCAAGATCATAAAAGCAGAACACAAATAACGGAAATATGAGATGTTATATCAAGGCAAAGTAGGCTCATGATTTTATTATTCAAACTTCTGGAACAAAACTTACTTCTAACATGCCTGGAACAAGAAATTGCAGCTAAAGAGGCTTGCAATCTTGTTCTTACACAAATAGGAACAGCAATTGCAACAACTCCTTGTTGGCTAAAAGAGACTCATCACCTGGGGCTATCATAAACAATTGAACAACACTTGAATAAATAGAAGGGCACAATAGGCTCAGCGCTTTGTTGGTCAGCACGCAAGCTAAAGAAAACTAATGAGCAAAGGCTCTATTTATAGACAAGCGAGAGTAGGAAAACTCCAAAATCTCCTTTGCTTTCATAATCTAGGGTTTGCCTGCCATGCTTTTATTTAAATCTAGAAAGAAGATTACATCTTAACACCTAAGAAAAGCAGAAAGCAGTGAAACGCCAATTTTCATATCTTCTTCTCTTTCTCAAAAGAACGGATAAGAAACTCCTGCCCAAGAATAGAAAGAAAGCTGAAGAAAGCTTAGAAGAAAGTCGCTTTTAAAGTTCAATCATCCGCTAAAAGCAAGAACTGCGGTTCCGGCTTCGCGCATTCCATGCCATCAATTATCATCTACTCTTCTCCAAATATCTTCCTAATGCCATTTGTAACTCCACCTAAGGAAATCTTCACCTCACACACGCTTCAAACTTATTACATCATCGAAATATGATCATCCTCCCTACCAACCGGGTTAAAACACTCTAAATTGAACTTGCACTTCATCAAGCCCGGTCGTGAGGGAACCATTCCAAGATCGACGAAGGAATTGGCGGATAAACTCATCGATGAAAGAAGAGCTTTCAATCACTTTGTCTCAGAGGGGATAAATTCTCTGACATTTTGTGTTTTAACTTTGAAAACATGACGTCGCTTCCAAGCAAGGATTTGTTCTTGTGTTCTTTGAAACCACGTAACCATAGGCTGTAATCTAGCAATGAGGATTTCATGCCTGGTTCACTTCAGCCAGTGATTGTTCAAACCCTTGGATACTTTGACGTAGCTCATGAGCGTTTTCTCTCAACTGGAACATCTGTGCCAAGATCTCCTTTCCTTTGACAATGAAACTCTTGATCCACTCCTGAGTCTCTTTCCCACAAATGACCAGTTGTCTCAATTGATGATGATCAGCTGGTGTCTCTAAAATCTGGGGCAGCAACTGGGTTGCCTGTGAAGAACCATGGACAAGGTTAGAAATATAAAGCTTGAGCTGCTGGTTTTCAGCCTTGAGGGCTGCCTTGTCTTCTCCATCCTTGAGCACTCTTTCCTGAAGGTTTTCGGATACAACTCTGAATAATCTCACATCCGCATGTCTGGTATTTCTACCAAGATTAGCCTTGACCATCACGAAGTCATCCATATTCACCTCATCCTTATTCTTATCTTCTGGGGGCAATGTCATGTCCCCCGAAATTGTAACACTAAACTATCAAGCATCTAAAGACAAATAAATAAATAACATACAAATAATTGTTAGATTCCAAACATGAGTAATTACGATTTAAATATAATTATAATTACCGTTGGTAATATTATAATTATAAATATAATATTAATGATAAATATGAGAATTATCAAATACACAAAATATAATATTCAAAATATAATGTACAAATTATAAATGAAATGTAAAATACAAAATATAATAATACAAATCATAATTTAAAATATAACACCAATTAATAAATAAATGAATAAACAAGTAATCAATAGACTGAATATATAAGATATATAATAATCAATAGTCAACATGAAAATAAACATAAATAAATAATGAGTCAGCAAAAAGTAATCGCTACTTGGAATGCAGCGATCTTAATAAGAATCACGTCCCTTCGTAAAAAGGCACGAACCTCCGGAAACTGCATGTCTTTCTCCAGCGTATAAGATGAGAAAGAAGTAGTGAGGGGAGGAATATATTCTCTTGAATCCAACGCAGGGGCATCAAGAGGAATTGTGGATTTTCTACAAGATATTCAGTGTTTAAGTTCACTGCCTTCCAAAAGAGGGACAATGTCTAAAACGCAGGCCCCAGCAGCAGCCCAAAGTTGTGTTTAAGTATGGAAGGAAGGAAAAGAAGGACATCAAATGGAGGAATAAAAAGAGGAATATATATGCTAGTGCCACCGTGGCTGGAGAAAGGAAAGAGAATAAGGTGATCAGCACTAGGGGTTGGTATATATATATATCAATTTGTGATTTCAGGTTACAATTAGAATAATTAGGATTTCAGACTATAGTTAGCATAATAGAGTTTATGATTTCAGATTATCAGTTAGCATAATTATTTTATGGTTTCAGACTTATGGATTAATTTATATTATGATAGGATCAGATATATGTAAAGTGATCAATGATATATGAAGTAATATACAATAGTTATATATATATATATATATATATATATAAAGAGTAACATATATGGAGTATATATATATATATATATCAGTGGTTTATATATGATCGAGGATAAAGTATATAAGTGTAAGGTTATATTGATATATATAGGTGTATAAAAATAAAGATACTTAGATTGAGTCAAATTAGAAGTGTTGACATATACTTATTTAGATAGAATATATGTATATATACGATTGTGCAAATAATAATGCTTGCAGCAATAATGGAGCCTTATAAATAATGACACCATTTATTCACTGTGGTAAAACGGTATAATAGAAATCTAACTATGGGATCTCGAAAGATGTTCTACATTTAGTGTACCTATGAAATATATTAAAGAAGAATCATTCATAATGAGTGATAAGGAGGAAATGAATAATCCTTTGATAAGAATGAAATATTTATATCATCTTTGAACTTATTAGATGTTATTACTGAAATTTATTGATCTCTAACATTCCTAACATCTCTTTGAGAACACTTTGAAAACAAGATTCAGCTTTAAGTGCTTCCACCAGAAAGGGGACATTACAGGCAATGCAGTCTCCATGACTATCTCGCTATCAGGATTCCTAGCAAAGTGAACTTGCTTCTTTGCCTTCTTCTTAGGAGGTTCCTGATAGATGTTATCAAGATCATCAAAATTTACCTAATATGAAGGTCTTCTCACTCTTCCCAAGGAGTTCTCAAGCCAAGACACGGTAGTATCTTTACTAACTTCCTTAGGAGGTACAATTGCAATTTCTTCATCATCTTCAATATCAAGGTCGATGTGAATCCCAGAAGGTTCCGCCAGTGTACAAAAACATGTGTTAAAGCATGGCTCTCCGCTTCTTTTGTGAGGTGGCCTGGCTAAGAGGAGCTTCATAATGTAGGGTTGCTCTCAGGATGACTCATGCCCTCGAGAAGTCTAACCCTTCTTCTTGCATTTTACTTGATCTTACCACCTTTGACGCCTCTTTGAGATTGAATTTTCCCTTCCCTTTTGATTGTGCTCTGGAAGAAGAGGGAATTGTCTTAGGCGGTTCTGCTACTGGAATGGAGTTTTTCCTCTTAAGGATTAGGAAAACCTTGCTATGTTCAAGGACTTGTCTTGTCCTATCCTCAACTAAGAGGGACTCTTTATTAGCCCAATTAACTTGAGGAAGGGGCTGATCTTCAATTCGCTTTTGAACATACATCGGGAGAAGCACATCCTCATCATCATCTGATAACCCTTCTATGTCTTCTAATAAGCAGTCTTTCATCTGGTGAAGAGTGAGCCTGCTGTAACTACACCTCCGCACCTTGAACTCATCTGTATAATTAGCCCAAAAATCTTCAAGGGTGGATATATGAGCATAGTTTTTCTCAAGCCGGCCAGCGTAGACACCATGAGGATCAAATGATTGTCTCTCGCGTAAGACTTGAGGCCGAGTTTGTCTAACATTCATCTCCCATTGTTTTAGCATATGTTGTTGTCCTGCATGTATAGATTCCCAGTCCCAATGGAAAATTGAGGGAGGGTTTCTTTCTATTCCTCAAGAATGCGTGGACATCGTAATTCGCCTCTTTAAGAACCCCAAGGAAGACAACTCGCCTCACCGTACCTTGGTAACAGCTGGGCTTCAATAGCTATAGACTCTAGATAGGTGAAAGTAGGAAATTTGTATGGAACCAATCTGTTCATCTACCATCATGTCTCCGCAACTCATGAGATATGGACGCGGTACCTGGTCCAGTCCCGTGATTGTAGACATTAGGAAAGCCCTGCTCAATTTCTCCTTTGTAGTGATGCGAAGGATTTCGTGAATTCCAAATCGGGCTAGTAGTTTTGCATATGTTGTGCTCAATGATCCTTTGCGTTCAACCCTTTGAATTGACCTTGATAGGGCTACTCAGTAGACTAGGTAAGAAACCATGGAAACCTATGAAATTGGTAGCACTTATTATCCGCTTTATGTAGGTCAGTTGCATCATCAAGGTGGGGCCAACCATAGAACTCAAGGTTTTCATGATGTGGGGTATGGCGAAACATCCAAGGCTGAAACTTGGTAGCATCTTTTGATCCAGTTACCCTATTGAGCAAGGTGATAATGATAGCAATCTCATCTTTAAATTCTCCTCACTCAACGTTCTTAGGAAAAGTCTTATGCTTCTCTTTCATCCACCTCTACACAATCTTCTTACTGTACTTGTCTTTGTGCATTTCCCATATCCTTTCACATTCACCCTTTGAGATAGTGACACTTTCAGGCCAAGGGGGAATGGAAAAACACTTCTCGATCATATCAGGGTTTAGGCTGCAAATCAATCTGCCATCAACTGACTGAATCTCCATTGTAGCCGGGTTGTAATGCTTGATGCAAGCGATTACAAACTCAAGACTCTGAATGGATATAGGAATAGACGCTGCTGCGAGGAGTCCAGAGTGTCCTAGGTTTTTGATTGAAGTGTTGCCTGCGCTCTCCAAAGTGTGTAGATCAAACACCGGCTTAATGTGATGCAAATCTGTCTCAGCTGTTTTGATGTAATCATGATAAAGAGCTGATTCAGTCTTGAAAACATTGGGAATGTACTCCATTTCGGAAACCTTGAAGAATGACTGTAAACTCGCCTAGGTTCAGACAAGTTTTGAGCAACTTACTATTTTTAGAATGTTGATTTTTCTTCGTTCAACGGACAAATTTTTGAAATTTTTTCTGAGATGTGGGTTTTGCTCAGAATTTTGTTACAAGACGACCCAGATCATCCGTTTTTGAAAATTTTGAATTTATACTGAAAAAACAGCAAACCCTAATTTCTTCAATTTTCCACGAAAAAAGCTGGCACTTGGGTTTTGTTCAGAATATGATTAGAAATGGACCCAGTTGATTAGATTCGCAAAACCCTGATGACTGATTGAAAAAAGTAGCCAACCCTAGGATTTGAAATTTTCTTGAAAAAAGCTGTGATATGGGTTTTCTCTTCTATGTAGACTGATTTCGTAGAGGACCCATGGGATTGAAAACCAATGCACTGAGATTTGCATCAGATATATAAATAAAAAGCAGCTTGCTGCAACTTGATGAAGTTCTGAAAAATTTCTAAGAATGAGGTGAAAAGACCTGCATGGCTGGAAAATTTGAAACCTTGGCTCTCGCTGAAAAAATTTGATCTCCTCGATGAAAAGCACAAAAGCAAGGGTTTATGCTGCTGGTCTGAAAAATTTGATGAAGGATCAACAAACTTGAGTTCTTGAATCATGAAAAATTCTTCAAACTTGCTGTTCCACTCTTCTCCTTTGAATGCCACCTGCAAAAATAATGAATATTACATGAAACATGAATTAAATGTATTATTAGGTTTGAACAGGTCGTTTCTTTTGTTTTTTATTTCAAAAACTTAAACTCCTTCTATTCATTGGAACTTGATCTAAGTGCTACATCCTATAATTTGAAACTTTGAAAATCATGAAAATTTACTAAGGCATGAGAAGTTGGGTGCCCTTCTTATTAGCACTCTCAAGTAGCATACTACTTTTTTAAAATATTTCAACTTTTCACAACTTTGACCCCACTTTGATCACGACTTCGGTCGTAAACTTAACTGATGAGGTCAATTGACGCATTATGGAGTTCAATCTGCTCTCGAGAAGATTGTTCGATGCCTTTGCATAAAAATTTACTTCAACCTCAATTCATGGGAGCCTTTCTCTGGGGGGCTCTATCATTTTGTCCAGAGTTAGCCATTTTTCTGATTTTCAATATCTTCATTGACTCCTCTTCTACAAATGATCTTGTCGAATCTGGTGATTCGGTTGTCGGATTGACTGATGATTATGCTTGTTGCGAAGCTGAGAAGATCTTAAGAGGGGTCTTCTGGGAGAGACTTCATCAAACAGTTGAGTTTGGGCCTTCAAAAGCTTGAGCGCCCCAGACAAGTTGGGGCGCCCAGGCAAGCTGGGGTGCCCAAACTCACCAGAGTTAGTTTATTTTTCACTTCCTCACGTTTGCTTCTGAATTTCAATTCTTAGCTCTCATCAAACCCTTTGTTCAGCTTCTTGTATCTAGCGTCTGCAAACTCCGATTGATGCGCTGAATATCTCGTTGGAGAGCCAGATCAACTGTGAAGAAATCACGTTAGAGCTATATCTGCAAATTCATCTGTTTAGGTCCTTGAAAACTTGGGCGCTTGTTCTCTCCTGGGGCGCCCAAAACCTCCAGACTTAGCCATTTTTCATCTAATTTTCATCTTCAAGTTCAAACCTCTCTTCTGTATGTTCCACTTTGATATGAATCTGCTGGAGATTGGACAGTCGGATGATTTGACGGAGACAGGCGTGGCGAAGCTGGTTGAATACTAAAGAGATTGAGCATATTCTCAAACCCTAACTACTGAGTTAGGTGCTCCAAAAAGCTAGGTGCCCTTCTTCACCTGGGGCGCCCAAAGTTCTCATACTTAGTCAAATTTTGATAATTGTCATGTTCTTCATTCTGATTTCTGTGTGAATCCTCCCTGTTTGGCCTCGAATCCAAGGCGACTGGATGATCTGTTGACTGCACCGTTGGACTCTTTGTGGAGCTGGAAAAGAACTGAGCAACTTTGGCTGGCGTAAACCCTAATTCCAACTTTTAGTGTCCTAAAAAGATGGGCGCCTTTTCTCTCCTGGGGCGCCCATGGCTGGCAGTGTTAGAAAATTTTCACAATTTTTCACTTTCTTCTCCTTTCTTCTTGCTTGCTCACCAACTCGCCTTCTGTTGAACGCCTGAGTGTTGACTGACGCCTGGCAGCCGATTGACCTCCATTGAGACCTCAGAGCTCCTGATATGCTTCTGAAAAAGCAGAATAGACCCACTAGGGCAAAACTGATTATTTTGAGATTCTGACTGCACCAGCCTGATATGGACGTATTTTGAGCCAATCAAAATCAGTTTGAACTCTAACAGACCAACTTTCTAGTTTTAGAAGTTTTGCCAGTATCGGTTTCCAAAGAAACCTAGAAAAACCCAGAAAAAGTTACTATTTTTAGAAAATTTCTAAAAATAGCAATTTTCCTAAAAAGTAGGGATGAAAAACTGAGATTTGGGTTTTGTAGATTAAGCTTCTCTAAGCAGACCCAAATCGTCAGATTTTGAAAATTTTGCATTTTAAACCCTCATGCAAGACATGCACACCCAAATTTTGACCTTTTTGACTGATTTAACAAGACTTTTACTCATGTAACAAAAAAATTAATTTTGGGGTACAACACCATGCTATATTGTAGTTCCTGAAATGCATCTACAATAGGCGTTAGTCCCCAGCAACCAAAGTATACGTGCAAAATGAGGAAAAACAAATTACCTACTTTGGATACTGTCAAACTTCTATGATGCAGAAAATCAGACTTCTGAGCTAATAGATTACAATCTTCATTGTGTTCTGTTTTTGATGTTTTTGACCACAATTAATTCTGTATGACGAATTTGGCTCTAGTTGGAATAGTATGATGATTTTGACTATGGCCAAAACTGTCATCTCTGACTCTTTCCTCCAATGCTTTCCTCTACAACCTCTGCTGCCTTCTTGTATGCCCCTTCTTCCACAGACTTTGCGCTACAAGAGCTACTCTTCTATGTTACTTGCCAAACACAACAAATGATGAACAAAATGCAATAAATACAAATCTAAAATGTACTAGCAGACCTTATTGAAAGAAGGAAACCTTGTTACGCTGAGAGATGTCTACAGTCACAGAATGGGGGTTAACAAGCTGTGTACATAAAATCCAGTTTAATCAGTACTTATTGGTACTTACCCACCATTATTTTATCCAGCTTTCTTTATCTTGTAATGATGGCAACTTTCCTTTTTCATTTGCATCGATTTCTGTCTTAAATCTGCATGCAATTATAAATATGAAGATAATGAACCCTTTTTTGCACTCTTTGTGTTAGTTCATTTCATGAGGAGTTGGAATGTATTGCTGTTCATTTGAATGACTGAAAAGTGCACTGTTTGGGCTATGAACAGGTCTGATATTAATCTCTTTAATCTGATTTCAGTTTGTTAATCAACTCTCTTGGTTATTGTAATTGAGTTATTACACGCTTTGATGTAATGCCATGATATTCTCTTGCAATGCTATGATATTGATGTATGCAATCATAATGTTGAATGAGACTTGAAAACCAAAACACTTCTGCATTTCTGTCTACTTCTAAAAGAAAACACAAAAAGAAATCAGGGGTGATCATCACAAAACTTCATATTGAAACCCTAGACATTCAATTGAACCCCAACAATATTGACAAAGAAGATGGAGAAAAATTAATTCAAAACTTTGATTGATGTCCTAAACATGATTTGAAAAGATAGTATTTAAATATTTTCTTTTTATTATTTTAAAATTGCGTTCCATAATGGGGATGGCAAGAAACAATGAAATTTAATTATGTTAATTTGTATGCCGACTCTCATATGAATTCTTGGTTTATCTCTAATGTTATGTAACGTGATTAAATAATGAATATGATGAATGCTTTATCATATGAATAATTGAGATTTTCTATTTCCACTATTTTCTTAATTACCATCCTTCAAAAAAAGGCCTCTTGTCCTATGGTATTCCCAAAACACGTTCCCACATTTCTTGCTGCCCCCATTTTGGAAACACCATGGAACATGTGTATATGTATGTACATTTACATTTATAGATGTGTGCAATCTATATACATATACTTGTATATGTGCGTGAATTATCGATTTTGGCCATATGAGCCCCTATATGTAATAACCCTATTGAAGAATTATTGATCAATACTTACAATTTATACAATTTCTGCTATGCAGACATTTCATCAAATAGTTTGCATTCCGGTTGTCTGGGTTTTGTATCAATATGCTTTGAAGAAGTCTTATAAATAATCAACATAGCAACTTCATTTACACAAAATTTATTGCATAATATAATCATAGAGAATTTCTTCTATAATCCTTTGTATGCTGTCCACAATAATACATTTAAAATTTCCAAACAGCAATAGTAATATTGATTAAATCCCAATATTTATGTGCGAAACTACTGACTTGTTTGAGCTGCTTGACCTACTTGAGCTGTTTGAGCTACTTGAGCTTAAATTCCAATTTGAAATGGTTGGCGGCTGAAAATTCAAGGAGTGCTATTTGTTTTAGAACTCTCCGTATAACTTTTGGAAAAGTGGTGCTTTTTCAAACTCTTCAATGCTCTCAAAAGGTTGTACGGCTGATTATTTTGTAAAGACCCTTGCAATTTCTGCTCTTAATTTTCAGTTTTGAAAGCTTGGGAATTTTGTCAAACAGTTGACTAACAAACTTCTTTCAGCTAGTGACTGAACTTTTCCTTTTTATGCGATGATAAAGATGCATGAAAAGGCTCTAAAGACTTTATCTAAATATGCCAATTGACTGCAAATGAAAGTAAGATGCAATGCAAGTGTTTTTCTGATTTTTTCAAACTATATGATGA
>VDFB02101653.1:0-14654 GCA_007258455.2 Sequoia sempervirens
TTGCTGCAATATTTCATTTTCTTAATTATGTTTAGTTATCAAACAACATGACTTTTTGTAACGGGTCTGTAGCTTGTTGCCTCTCACATATATAAGAGAGACCAAGACCAGAATAGATCATCATCACATCATTTCCATTTTAGGGTAGGAATTAGTAAGAAGATAGATTGCACCATTTCACCCATCCATCTCATATCAGAAACTACTATTATAATCCATATTATTCAAAGATAAATATAATGGAGAAGGTTATGCATAATTGTTGATTTGCTTTCAAGTGTTCAACTATTGTGTGGATTTATATGCTTATATCTTATTTGGTTGTCTCCAAAGTGGTTTTTTATGTTATTCAAATTGAGTGTGTGGAAATACATTTAATTTGTCATTACACATTTGTTGTAGTTGTGTGATGTTGTTGACAAGTTTTAGTGTCCAAAAGAATTAAAATTCCTTTAAGAAATCAAATTTGATAGGTTCCTGTTTGGATTAAAGTCCTTTTGAATAGATTGTCTTAATTGGTTTCCTTTCACATTTGAATTAAATCCTTTCACAAATTCACAGTAGCATAAGGGGATATCACTAGGATTACTAAGAAGAGTCCAAATAACTGACATACTTGCACATTTTCATAAGGTGCAAACATTCAAAGTGTCCAACTATTCGAGTTAAGCTGAAGAGTGAATCTACCTATCTTACAAAACCCTATCTCCAAAATCATCATTCATCCCTCCAATCCATCCACCCAATAGAAGTAGGCACTGGTAATAATTAGATATTACATACAAAATACAACTCACAAACTTGAACTCTCAATTACTCTCACTAGTATTTAGACATTAAAACTCTGCATCTGCTTCATCTCACATGCCATAGTAAGTAGATTGCTCAATCTAGGAACCATATCTATCTACAAATCTACCTTATTGTTCAGGTATACCCACCTAGGTTTGGCAGAGCCTGAAGAGTAGAAGGTAATTAGTCCTACTTACCTTGTTCATGGGCCAAAGGTGTATTAAGGGATTGGCACCCCCTTATGGTTTAAAACTTGCACTTTGAGACCTAACACTAGTGATGATGGCCTAGGATTTTTCATGAAAATATATGCACGAATTCCATGGTTTAACTACATCTCACTGTCCTTTCCATGATGAGAAAGTAGAGGTAGATTTCAACAAGAGCCTCCATTGTTTGAATTGGCATCAAACAATACCTTCAACCTCGACTTATGTCATTACATATAATGACATTTCCCCAATTGTTTGTATTGTTTAATCACACAATAAGGGGCCTTTAGATCCCAACGGTACCTGCCCAATCTACATATACCTTTGGTGTTAATGAAAATCACAGGAAGAAGTGAAAGTGTTAGGAAGGTAGGTCTATTTCATCTATATTTTTTTCATTGTCGAAATACGTCTACCTTAATTGATGCAAATCTGTTCATGAGATTTATGCATGATCACTATTGCTATCTATGCTCTACTGGTTTGATATTCCCATGATTTTTTTCCTACAGTACTTGACTAATGACTCTATGTGAATAACCCAAGTATAGTGCTTTAATTTCTTTCAAACATAAAGTGGGTGGTAAGTGTTGCTTTATGTGATAACCATACATGACTTAGTTAAGAAATGGGAATCTCACTTATAATATTTTCTCAATGAATTGGGATCCTGTATGCAAATATGTGATGTCTATCTTTTCATTTTTCCCTTTTCAAGTCCACTCTTGAAAGCTCCTAAGTGGTTGAAGCGACCAGTTGGTGTCAGTTTTGGATTTGGAGGAAAGCTTGCTTCATTTCAGCCCGGTACAATGTCACAGAGTGTTTGTTGGCTCTTGTGAGGTAGAGTACAATTTATTCTTTGGTACATGTCATTAAGATGATATATGGTCTTATTTTTCTGCTATTTTCATAGGTATATATACACAATCTCATTACCGAGGACAGTATGGTGCTTCATTCAACAGAGTTTGAAGCTACAATAGCAAATGGTGAGAAATCATCATTGCGAGCTTTGTGCGATAAGAAGTCTCTAGATTCTCAGTTACTTATTTGTGGATACTTTTTGAATGGGATTAATAACAATTTACATTCATTTATATTGTTTCACTTGCAAATTTTTGGTTTCTACATTGATTTAGTTTGGAAGAAGAGAGGGAGACATGGAATTTCCTAAGAGTCATGTTTGAAGATGAAGGTAATGCTAGGAAAAAGCTACTTGAGCACCTTGGATTTCAAGTGCAGTCAACAGAGAACCAAGACTTACAGAAAGCTCAATCTGCCAACATTGATGATATTAGCAGTGGAACAATCAACAATGTCACTCTTGATGATACAACACAATTAGATCCATTAGTTTGGTCAAAAGGTGGAAAATATGTTACATCCCCTAATGAATTGGGATCCTATATGCAAATTCATGATGTCTATCTTTTTTATTTTCTGTTTAAAGGTGCATTCTTGAAAGCTACTAAGTGGTTGAAGAGACCGGTTGGTGTCAATTTTGGTTTTGGAGGAAAGCTTGCTACATTTTGGCCCAGTACAATGTCACAGAGTGTTGTTGGCTCTTCTAAGGTAGAGTACATTTCGCTGCTTTGGTACATATCGTCAAAGGATGATATATAGTCTTATTTTGCTATTTTTCATAGGTATATATACAATCCTCGTTACTAAGGATAGTCTAATTGCTTTGTCCAGCGAGTTTGAAACAAATATGAGATGGTGAAAATCATCATTACAAACTTTATGAAATAAGAGTCGGAAGGAGTTCTAGATTGAATTATTTGTAGATACTTTTTGAATGGGATTAATAACTCGAATTTACATTCATTTTATGTTATTTTCCTTACTACCAAATTTTGGTTTTACGCATTGATTTAGTTTGGAAGAAGAGAGGGAGACATGGAATTTCCTAAGAGTCGTGTTTGAAGATGAAGGAAATGCTAGGACAAAGCTACATGAGCACCTTGGATTTCAAGTGCATTCAATAGAGAATCAAGACTTACAGGAAGCTCAATCTGTCAACATTGATGATATTAGCAGTGAAATAATCAACAATGCCACTCTTGATGATACAACACAAATAGATCCTTCAGTTCAGTCAAAAGGTGGACAAGATGTTACATCCCCTAGAGACAATGGCGAGGATTTTTTTGATAATTTGCATAGTCTAAAAGAAGATTCCCCACTTCCTCTCACTGAAAATGATTTTGTTGTTGGTAAGGATACCCTAGGCAATGGAGAAGAGGTGCAACATGAAGCTACTAAAGATTCAACTAAATACTCAGAATGCGATGAAGCCATTCAAAGTTCTTTAGTTGTTGGTGATTAAAAGGGAGTAGTCATTGAATGCCTATCAGCAAACAAGATAGAAAATGCACTTCTCATTACTCATGTCAGGGGGAGTTCTTTACGGGAGAAAAATTGTGATGAATATTTAAGAAAAATGAATTGTTCCTATCTTAATGTTATGCTTCTATACTAATTACATGGCATTTGTAACGTCTTAAAGTATTTTAATGTTTTATGTTTTACCCTCCTTCTTGTATTCAACCATCTGGATTTTAGAAGGCTAACTGGCTCTGTTTATCTAAAATATATTTCTTTCTGTGGAATATTTTCTAACTTAACACTATTAGTGCAGGTGGTTTCTGCTATAGTCAATAATGATCTTATTGGCCTTGTGAATAGCAGGCCTTTGAAATCCTGGAAAGAAAATCTTGCTTTACTTTGTACAATAAGTGTTTTTTTCCCACAAAAATCAATTAAATAGAAAATTATGTAAATTGGATAATGCAATTTTGATTTGGAGCAAATTGTACTTGACAATAAGTTTTTTTTATAACTCATTTCTAATTTTTGTGAGTTGTAGTTTGAAGTTTTTGATATAATGAGAAAGCGTACAAATTTATGCATTGTATCATATAGTTGTGTACAGTATTTTCAAACATTTATCATAGTTGTATCATAGATACAAGACTTGGACGTAAAATAGTCTTGGCAGGCTAATTTTTGACTTAAGACTTGGAGGACTCGGCACAGACTTGGTAGGATGACTTTTTGACTTGGACGTTGAAGATAGGTTTTCAAATCAAATAAACCCTACCCCACATAGTGATGTGTGTTTTCCATTATATTTTCATTGAATGCTCTTGGAAAAGAAATAAAATTAGCTATGATGGTTTTTGTTCACTGTTGCCAATTGATTCTAAGTTTTCTTTAAGAGGCTTGGGGTTGTAAGATCAAAGGGGTCTCTTGTAGTCAATAGAGAAAGAAAGTTAGTCCTTGAAGAGATTGTAACAAAGGTGTGATAATCACAAAGCACAAGGTTCAAAGCAATGAGATCATAATGTAAAAACAAAAGAGAAAAAATATGTTTTTATCAGAACAATGATTTTAAGGATTGACTATGAAGAACAATCATCATAAGATAGCAGTGAATACAAACAATGACAGTGCCAATGAGTTATCAATACAGTGAATAAAGAGTTCCAATTTCAATGCATGATAATAGTAGTCCAAGGCATGCAAGGGATAGGAATGAAAGACAATATATAGAGGGAAAATAGTTGCAAATGATCACTATTATATCAAAGCATATGAGTGTTAGAGGATCATAGAAAAATGAAGGAGATAATAGCAGTTGTTATGAATGCCATGTGACCCGATATCATGCACAAAGAAGATGTAAAAGACCATGGAACAGAGTGAAAAGGGGTCAAAGTCAATGAGATTCATTCAATGTCAAAGAGCATTATCATTATATCAGTGAAAGCACAAGATTGTAACAACAATGAAGCAATGGAAAGCAAGAATAGTATATGCAACATCAAGATCACTGTCATAAAGGATGAAGATCAACATGAGGTTTCAGGATTCAAGATTTCCACTTACCTTTAGATTGTAACCTTGTTTAATGTTCTGCCCTTTCTTGAATGATACTGGTGTTGCAACTTAGAAAATGTTGCTCAACAAGCTCTGGCATTACAAAAATGGAAACCACCACTCTTTGCATTTAATGGTTGTTTCCTTCGTCAGACTAGCAATTGAAAAACCTTCAAATGTTTGCAGGAGCTGAAATACCAAATTGTTGATTAAACTTTGAAACTTCCCTCCAATGTGAAATCATAATGTTTTGTGCCAAAAATCAACTGCCTGAGATTCCCTCCAAATGCATACATGACCTGATTGACCAAGGAACCAAAAATACCTTTTTTTAAAAAAAAATTGTCTACAAAAAATACCTATTCCTAAAATGCACCAAAAAAAACTATTGTGTGGAAGGCATGCAAAAATTAATCTTCATTTTTAGGGGAAAAAATTCATCTATCTATATTGTCATTTTAATATAGGTTGTGAAAATTAAGATAAGCATGATGTGCTCCTAAAATTACTAGAGTTCAAACTTGTATAAAAAATAACTTCTATAAAAATGATCAACACACAATTGATTTCATAGATTATAAAATAATTCTATTTTTAAAAAATAATTAACAATATAAAGCCTAAAAGAGAAAATTCCCACATACCAAATTATTAAGATGGTCGAGTATATCAGCAAGCAAAGATAGAAGTGAATCAATTTCATTTTTATTGCAATTGGATTGTTTAAATCATATTTTATTCTTGAAATTGACTACAATTGCTCTTTAACATAATGATTCAAATCATAGTTAAAAACATTAATGATTCATTAACATAATGATCTTGAGGAGCATCCACGATTAGTAATGAGGCAATGCCGCATCACCCAAAAATATGCTTTCCATTTATATTCCTTTTGTTTCCTTTTTGTAGATGTTTTTTCATTTCTAGATACCCTTTTCGTCGAATAAGAGTTCCCAACTTTCAGAACTGTTTTTCTACTTTTTCTGCTCAACTGCTATTTTTAGTAGGTGTGAATTTAAAGAAGCTGATGGAAGACATAAATTTGTAAGAAGGTTAGGGATGGAAAACTAAGCACTTTGTGAAAGAATCAAGTCAAGATCATTCACGGTTTGAAAAGGATTCAAGTTTTAGGTTTCTATTTTTTTATACGAAAAAAGCGAGTCTAGTTAGAGAGGCACTAAGCGGTCTTGTATGGACGAAATCATCAAAATTGGTGGGCTAATTCTAGTGCATTCTTCCTCCGAGACGCTACGACGGTGCAAGCGGTTTGAAAAGCGAGTCTCGGATAAAAAATTATAGCTTCGGTGGCCGATTTTGGAAAAATTGTCAATTTTGAATTAGGACTCAATTTTTGAATTTCAAATTGTAATTTGGCCGTCGCCCAAAACTCATATCTTGAATTTTTTTGGTTTAAGCGAGAAAAGGGGCTATTTATGGGCTAGTTTCTGATTTTTGGGTAGCTTTTTGGGGACAAGAGTTCACATGTTGCGAAAGGGGAATTTATGTAGTTTCTGTAGTTTTCTGTAATTTGCATGTATTGCAGAGCTCGAGGATTTGAGCCCCTCTGCATGTAAATTTTTTCTTTCTGAACAATAATAAAATTTCTCTAGTTTTTTGCATCACTTTTTGTGTCTCGGCTTTGCTCCCTCATCACATAATGAGTAATAAAAGTTAAAGAATAATGTAAATGTTTATAAAAAAAAATTATAAAATATGTGAAGGCCTTAAGACTACACCAAGAGGCAATTCCTTCCACGCAATAGGTATTTTTGGTGCACCAAGCAACCTAGGTAGCCAAATGGCCCGCTTCGGTAGGGGTCCCATGAGGGGGGCTTAAGCTCTATGGATTATGATCAAATTCAAAATAAAAAAGAATAGAGTAATAGTCATTTATTTAGTCATTAATTTAGCCATATATTTAGTCATTTATTTAGTCATTTAGTTGTGATTTTACCCAATGACCAAATTAGTCACTTATAAATGACCAAATTAGTCATTTATTTTCCAAATATTACTAGTGTTAGTCACTTGACTAAAAGTTTAAGTCACGTGACTAAAATTTGACTAAAAGTTTGTCACATAGTCATTTATTTTCCAAATTCTACTAATGAATATTTCACAGTAGGAGTTCTTCCCTACCACAACTCATAAGGAATCTTTGAATTATTCATCCTTGTGCTCTATTAAGAATATGTAGTATGAATTGCTTCTCTCCAATGGACTTCTGGTAGGTTTTCTTCTTTCATCATTGTCCTTGTTTCTTCTCCAATAGTCATATTCTTCCTTTCAACCACTCCATTCTATTGAGGAGTCCTAGGGGCTGATAAATGCCTCTTTATTCCATGAACTTCATAAAAAGTGTTAAACTCATTGGAGGTGAAATCTCCACCTCTATCATACCTTAAGCATTTGATGTTCATGTCTATTTCATTCTCAACCATAGATTTGAATGCTTTAAACTTATCTAGATCTTCTAATTTTTCTTTGAGAAAAGTAACCCAAGTCATTCTAGAATAATCATCAATTAAAAGCATGAAATACCTATCACCTTAAAAACTTCTAATTTTGGTAGGTCCACAAAGATCTATATGCACCAACTCCAAAGGACTAGTAGTAGATTTTTATTTAACTTTGAAGCTCTTTCTAGCTTGTTTCCCAATTTGGAATTCCTTGCAAACAACATTAATAGGTTGTGTAATCTTTGGTAGATCTCTCACAACTTAAATTGAACTAATCCTCACTAGGCTATCAAAATTAATGTGACACATCCTTTTATGCCATAGCCAACTTTCATTAATCTGAGTCATGAAACATTGACCTTGAGCTAATAAGCATTTCCATTTGTCCTTTTTGCTGCAACCATAGTTTTGGAGCCTTTTCTGATCTCACATCCATTGTCATGAAACACAAGATTATATCATTTTCTACACATTTTTCCCACACTCAAAAGGTTATGCTACATACCCCTAACATAAAGAACATCATTTGTATTATGCTTTCCATCAAAACTAATTGAACCTTTTCCACATATCTTAGCAGATGTATCATCACCAAACTTAGCTAAGCCTCCTTCAAACTTCTCAAGATTAACAAATTTACTCTTATGACCTATCATGTGATTTGAGCATCCACTATCAATAATCCAATTGTTCTTCTCTTGAAAAGAATACACCATTGCTCCCCCAATGTTGTGACCTACTTTTGGAGCACTTTTCTTTACACATTTCTCAGAGTTAGCAAAATAAGTTCCACCATTTAGAACCATGAACAAGCATTCATTATCTTCATCACCCAAATAATCAAATTCATCATCAGATATACTAACATCTTCTCTAACATAATAACTTTTCTTAATTGTTTTACCTTTATTCTCCTTAGGTCTGTCTTTTGAAGCTTTGACAAGAAATATTGAAGAATAATGACCAATCTTTCCATAGTTAAAGCATTTGAAAGGCAACTTACCTCTGTATTTTCTAGTGCCCTTTTTCAAACTTCTTACAAAATTTTCCTCAACATCATCTTGATCTAATCCCTCATTCTTTTTTATTTTCAAGCTTTAAAATGAGTCTCCTTTTTCACAACACTTGGACCAAACTCTCTTAATTAAAAAGTTGTTAATGCACCAAATAACTGATCTCTAGAATAAGTAATCAAATTCTGAATTTCCTCAATAGAAAAAACCTTATGACTATAGGATTTAGTAAGAGTTCTCAATACCTTATTTACCACCTCATCATCTTCAAGATTTCCACCAAGGCCTCTAATGGAATTGAAAAATTCGCCCACTCTATGCATGTAGCCTATAATATCTTCATCTTCTGTCATCCTCAAGTTTTCAAACTTGATCTTCAAATTTTGCATTTTTGTTTGCTTGACCTTGTCATCTCCTTCATAGATACTTTCCAACTTTTTCCATATTTCACCAGTAGTTTTAAGACTCATAAATTTCATAAGTTCTAAATTAGAAATACCACTCAAAAGAGCATACCTTTCTTTTCCATTTTCTCATATGCATTGATCTCATCATTAGTACTCAGACCGTTTGTAGGAATTGCATATCTAGTCTCAGAAAATTTCTCGACTCCAAACCCTAGAGATACCAGGAACCCTTCCATCCTTGTCTTCCAAAATGCATAATCAGTTCCATCAAACATAAGAGCCTCCTTGTGTTCCATCCTAGATCTACCTCATGTGGTTAAGCTTTCTTCTAAGGAACATTTCTCTGATACCAACTGTTGAATGCACAAGACAACTGAGAGGGGGGTGAATCAATTACACATTAAAACATCAAAACCATTATTAACATTTAGATCCACATAAACTTTATTATCCTTTAATCTGTTAGCATGATTTAGCATGAAAGCAAATAACAAAAACTGAAACACATCAACATTGTTGGGACAAAACTATAGATCAAAACTGGGGTAAAACTATCCTTGTAATTGGCTTAAATCAATCTTTGGGAATTTTGCATTAACTTCCTTAGTTTTTTCCTTAATGTCAATTTTGGAATCGTAATATCATGAAAGGTGTTGTGGCTATGTACCAAAGGGCTGAAAACAGTAAATTAAGTGGAGATGAAATGCATTCTATGTGAATAAACAATTAAATATAAATGCTTAAGAGAACAAATTTAAAAGCACTCTTAGACTACACTCTTAAAATAGATCTTTGAAAAAAATAACTTAAAAAAATCCTTTTAATATACTTAAGTTTTGTCACACTTAACTCAATTATGACAGAACACTCTTAAATTTGTTTGAGACTAAATAGATTCTAAAATTACAATAGTTTATGTTGGCAGAATTATAGTGATAGGACATGTTAAACCTGGTGACGAGAACTATGCAGCGTGTATGAAATCTCAAAAAATGCAACTTTTAATGCCAAATACTATTTCAAGCTTAAACAAAATATAATAAACCAAATAACACATAAATCACACTCACAAATAAATAACAGTCACTAAATTATACATAAAATCATGCTCTAATAATCATCAGTGGAGTGCTCTTCATGCTGTATCAAAGTGGTCTTCTCATCTCAGTGCAAGTCAGGATGACCTCAATGTGTTCTGATCTGAAGCTTCTCCATTATTCCTTCTGTGACTCTTGGGAATCATGTTTTCACACAACCATTGAAGTCATTAATAAAATAGCAGATTACTTCCTAGGGTATATTATATCCTTTAATCCATATTAATCACCTTTAATTCTATAAAATTATTATGGCAATTCAAGAGAAAAGATTAAAATATAGGGTAGGATTAACGGAAAAACCAGATAGACTTTTAGCCCATCATTTCCTCCACAGCTGAAGACGCTGCACATCCTCATGCATTACTTACAGACTTAGGTTAGTTAACTATCAATTTTTGTACTACTGCCATTATTTCCTTTTCCCAATTGCTTCTCAAATCCTAAATGAATTGTTGGTGTTCAGCTAAAGTTATGTAGTTTTCTGTGAGACTTTATTGCACAGAGGCATTCAATTTTTTAACGGTTTGCTAATGTTTGGATATGGGCATATAGTCTGCTACAATCCTCTATTCCCATGAAGCCTTCAAATTTTCAACTATTTGTTGATGTTCCCTTATAGCTATATAACCATCCATGTTCTCCTTTTCAATAGTATCTCTTAATTTTTCCACTATCTAGTGGTGTTCCTCTAGGGATATATAAGCTTCCATACCCAATCCTTGATTTTGAGCTAATTGCCCCAATTGGTTTCTTGCTTCTTAAACTTGTTGCACCCAAATTTGGAGGAATTGAACTTTTTTTTCTACTGATGCACCCTGGCCTGTAAAATGTGAATTTCATTCTGTTGTTTATCAAATAATTATTGCATGCAAAAATCCTTGGAAGCTTCAAGTGATGTTTGTTCTACAACATTAGTCATGGGGTTGTCTCTTTGATTCTAACCAGAGATAGAAAGAACATTCTCTACACCTCTAGGACTTATACCTCATTCACCAACAAGTTTCTCACCAAGAGAAAAGGTAGGGTGTGAAGTATTGGTTTCTTGTACCATTAGGTTTTTCTCATTTTCTTGCAAAGAGTCATGTGTTATCTAGGTTTCATCAATCCTAAAGTAAAAATTATCCTGATTGGGCATGTCCTCATCTTCAGTATGTTTCTCATCATTATCTTGATCATATATATCCTAATGTATTTATGCTACTTCTCGATTTGATTATGTGCAAATATTTTCATCAACATTTCAAATCACACTTTGTGATCTATCATCAGGATAGAGAATTGTAGGATGCAAAAAAATTGATCCTACAGTTCTTTGTCCTAATGATGGATCACAAAGTGTGATCCAAAATGATGAAAAAATTTGCACACAATTGAATCCAAAAGTAGCATAAATACATTCATATATATCCTCTTCTTCATTTTGCAAATGAGGAGTGGAGGTTTCAAGTAGATTTTCTTCCTAAATATCTTGTTCATCATGTTCTTCAGAGGACCCACTTTGTGTTTCAATTTCCATTTGTTCCCTCCTTTGTCTCTCTTTTTTCCTTTTCCAATTTTTCCTCCTTTGTTCTCAAATTTGTCTATCTCTTCTTCTCTGAAGATAAGTGGTCAGTATTTCAACATCTTGCTCTAAATATTCTTGACACATAGTATCGGAAACATTAACTAACTTTTGCAACTTAGAGGTTAAAGGTCCTTCCACCTTTGCCTTCCCTTTTTTCCAAGTATTATAAGAGGATTTCACTTCGATATGAGGATTTTTGGAAAAAAATTGGGCTTTACCCTTTTGAACATCTTGAACCTACCTTTTGCATGCTTCTCATGCACAATTCTTCCTAGGTTTCTAAATTCATCATCTTGTTGTTCACTTTCCTAGTTCTCAAGTTCTTCTTGGTTTGTATCTGAAGCATCTAACTCCGTGTCCTTATCTAGGGTTTCATCATCAGCTTCATGAGCCTCACCTAATGTTTCATTGTCTTGTTTGTCTGACTCATTTTGACTACTCTCGGCTTCATGAGCCCCTAGCTCAACTTCTAAAGCTGAGGCATGGGAAGGACTTTCTTCACCTACAAATGTAGACCAACTAAGTGGGGGATTATCCTATTTTAAACCTTCCATGATAATTATCTTGATCAAGCTATGATGTGCCAAAGAACATCGATGCCCTTTATAAACTTCTGAACACATTATTTTTATGGAATGAAAGAGGTAATGTGGTAAATTCACCAGATCATTGTATCGTAAATGACATCACAACCTAAAATGTTGAACAAAAGTGTATGCATACCTCCCTTCTCCTATGATATATTGTATTATGACCTTGCATGCATCAGCCCAGGGTTGTGGAAGTGAACTTTGCAAGGTGCATTGTCCCTGAACTATCTTCAATTTCTCCTTCCCTCTCAGAAATCGTGTCATGAGGCATTGCAGGTCAGTCATTCTAGTTGCAACTACAAGGAAGTAAGCTTCTCCTATCAAAGGCAGTCTAGTGACCTTGGAGATGAGTTGAACACTAACTAGAAAGGAAATACCCCACATTTTTGTAAAACTATCATTATCATTGAATGCCATGGTGAATTCATAAGCCATGTCGTCATCAAACCCACACATTTTATTAAAGAAAACATGCCAATTTGCTTCTTTAAATATTTTGTGAACCTATCTGTTAGCTCTCAAAATTTTCATGTTGGTGGGTTCCTATCGAATGTGAGGGCCACCCATGGTGACTTATGCATAGAAGATGATCGAAAAAGAAAAAGTGGAAACAAGAAAATAAAAGGTAGAAGTGACCAGATAAGAAGACTATACTTTTAAGAACACGGTGACCAAAAAACAAAAGATAAAAATATGGGCATGGAAAATAAAAATTAGCATGTAATAATTTCAACATAATGGGAAATCCACAGAAGGTTTTAATAATAATCATCCTGGTTAAATCCGCATGAAGCGAATGACCAAGGCATAATGGAAAAGGATATAGTTGGGATCTTGACATGACTTACACCCCCTAGCTAAATGTAGGATGTCATCCTCAGAGTTTCTATAAACATTTTATAAAATAAAAGAGATGCATATGAATTGAATGAAAATATATCATTGAAATTTAGCATTCAAAGTACAACAGAGGGTGATGTGGTAGAATATGCCAGTGGAAGAAATAATGAAGAAGTGATGAGCAATCTAGCTAGTTGATGAGGTGGTGCAACACGTCGAGACTATGCAGAAGATCCTTGTGAACATTGATGTGGCTCCCCTATTGAAGGTGATATAGTCCAATAGGAGTAATGTGACAGTCAAAAATGTGGAACGATCCACCAATGTTGATGTGGATGAAATATTGATGTGTTCATAGGATGTAGGATACTGCTGATAATGTGGGTGGAGTGGATGAATCTGGTAGTGCTGACAGAACTAGGAATATAAACTGGTTTGCCAATCAAATGGATGGAGCGAAACCAAACTTTTAATGATCTTGTAGTAGTCAATTCTCATGGAAAGGGGGAGCAAGGAAGAGGTATTTGTTGCATGGTGGATGACCAAGCAGTGGGAGTGGCCTATCACCATAAATAGGTCCTAGCGCACCACCAAAAAGGGAGCAACATGAATACCAGAGAGGCAGTACCCTATCACAAGGGTGACAAGAGACTGGCTAACTTCTCTTCTTTTCTTTTTCTCTTTTTTTTTTCTTTTTTTGTTGTTTTTATCCTTTTTCTTCAATACACAATAGTCGAAAACATGGTTTTCAACTATGTGCTACCCAAGTATGTTGAAGAGACATTTTTCACCCCAGGTTTATTTAATTAGTTACAAACTAATGGAAATCCAATTTTTAGATTGTAACCAACTAGCAATTCCCAAAGGTATTCATTGCTAGATTTTATTGCATTTTTTTCATTATTGGAAGTACCTATGGGGTACTTGAAGAGGCACAAAAACTCATGATACATTATTAAGTTCCTTCATCAAACTGGATGCAAAATTTTCTTTAGAAATAGGTTGCTTGCACAATTTCAAGCGATGCCTACTAACAATAATAGCCATATGATTAGAATCCACAATGTGAAGCTTGATTGCACTATTTTCATAGACAACCTCAATCTCATAAGGCCCTAACCATCTGGTGTGGAACTTCCCTTTGAAATTTTGAAACTTGGAGTCATACAATAGTGCTCAATCACTTGGTTGAAATGACCACTATCAAATGAAACGGTCATGCCAGAGAGCACATTGTTTCTAGACTATTTTTGCATGAAAAAGAGCTTGTTATCAAAGTTTATCCAAGGAATGAATTTGAGAGATCTTTTCTTTCTCAGCATCAGTTAGACTCATCCATAATTACAAATTAGTATGTAAAGTCTTTATCTCAAACTCAATGGGTAAAATTTCTTTCTTACCATAAACAAGCTCATATGGTGTAAGACCAGTGGTGGTCTTCCACATGGTGTGATATGCCCATACTAATTTTGGAAGTCTTGTTGCCCAATATTTCTCATGAATTTTCATAGTAATTAGAATATTCTCAAGCTTCCGATTGGTTACTTCAACCTGTCCATTAGCCTGGGGGTGGTATGGTGAGGACTTGCGGTGTCGGATCTCATACTCCTGAACTAGAGCAACAATCAACTCAGATGTAAAATGAGGTCTTTGATCGGTAAAACTCTCGTGAGGTACGTGAAACCTAGTAAAAATTTCAAAATACAAAAATTCAAAAGCTTTAGTATCTCTTGCATGTTTCAATACCACAACCTCTACCCATTTAGTAATATAATCAATACAAACCAATATA
>VDFB02101654.1:0-23821 GCA_007258455.2 Sequoia sempervirens
AGGTGGGTCCCATCATTAAATAGGGTTCACTTAGAGGGGGTTTCAAGTGAACCCATTTTGGGTCCATACGAAGCCTTCGTTCATGTGAACCCCTAAAACCCAAATTTTTTTACATGGGAACATTTGTGTAATTTTCCTTTCTCAACGGAATTGTAAACTAGTATTGTCAAATCACCCTCCACTTACTCCATTAAGTTTAGAATTGCTTTTGAATTTGCAAATATTTCATATTTTCCTCATGAACACTCTTATATGCATCCCATACATTGTCAGACTTATTTATCAATTAAATTTCTACTCTATGTTTTAATACATCATCAAATATATCATTTTCCACCTTAACCATTTCTAGTTTAGTTTTCTTTGTATTCTCTTTTTTTAATTGCAATTCTTTCTTCAAAATTTGAATCCTCAATGACAGGATTTCTCTATCTTGTCATAAAAACTTTGATGTGGAACTTGTTGGAGATGGAAGAACCTTTTTGTTGTAGCAATCACCTTATTATGTTCATCCAACAATTTGTTGTATCTATCCAATAACTTTTTGTAGTTAACCTCTATAATTTTGGCAGTTTCCACACTTAATATTGCAACATGCATTGTCAATTGTGCAGCTACAGTGGTAGTCATTTTTTTAGCCCTTTTCACAACCACTGCTCCAATCTCCTTTTGCACATAATTTATGAACTTAACTTCCCTGTGTTTTGTGCCATAGATAAAATATCAATCATATGTAGCTTAGGGCTGAAACCTGAGCCAAAAAAAATATTTTCAAAAATATGCTAAAAAATAGAGGCATCTTGATCTTCCTAATTGCATCTAGTCCAACGACAAATGATAATTCCCATCTAGGAAATAAGATAATCACACTTCCTTTCACCAAGGTCCTTGCATCTATTGGTGACATAGCAACAATCTACTACATTATCTTATCCTCCTCCTTCTTGGCTTCCTCTTGTAAGGAGGGATCAACCTTCTCTTTGGCTTCTTCAATTCTCCTTTTAATATTAAAGCAATTTATATGGATGACAAAATCTCTGAATTCCTTGGTATTGACAAAATCATCATCACAGATGAAATCATCACAAGGATTTATCTTGGCATCATCATCCTCGACCTCATCATATTCCCATTTCAAAAATGTGCTAGGAGGGACCACTATGTTCAAACCATCATCTTTTTCTTTAGGAAACCTTTGATGTACTTCCTCCTTCATGGGAATGTTCTCTCTAGACTCCTTAGGAACTTGAGTTTCACTAATCTATTCACTTGCTAAATAACCCACTAATGGAGTGACTGAAGGTTGCTCACCTGTCTCTTTTTCTTGCACATGGATTCCTTGAGTAGAGGATTGAACTTGCTAGCTCCTCAACTATGCATCATGCTTCTTTTTGGAAACCTTCGCCTTTATTTCAGCTTGCTTTAAAAATTTCTCAAAGAAAATTTTATTATTAAAATCACCAAGAATTAATTTTTATTGCACAAATTTATCCTCTATCTCAAAATAAGGGTTGACATAGAAAGGATTTTCATTTAAGATTCTCTCTGCAATTGCACATATCATCTTCCATGCATTTTTCCTTGCTACCACTTCTTCATCATAAGATAGATTTCTAATCACATTCTACTGATAGAGAAACTGATGATGTCTCCCTAATAACCCTCTTTCTTTTCTCTTAGCAGTAATCACCCCTTCAGGGTCACAAAACCATATGATGTCTTGTCTCAATATGTAATTATTTAAGAGAAAGTCAAATCTCTGAATACCTTCCTTCGAAGTGCATGTGAAATAGGTAAATACACAAATAGGGTTCACAAGGGATGCCTTCCTTGATTTTTTGAAGTGTTCCTTATCCATGGCATCCAGTTGCCACAATATTTCCATGAATGATTATCTATTTGACATATATAGAGGGAACTTATGAGGTGGCACTGGAGCTCCATAATTTTTGATTGTTATGTAGTTGGTATGAAGATACCAAACTCCCCAATTACATTTTTGCTTAGTGTCATATTCATATTCCATGAGCCTCAAAATTTCCTTAACACCTTGAGAAATTCTATACATGGGCTTCAAACCCAACTGCTTTAGCACCAAGAACTTTAAAAAATTGCAAAACAAAGTGTAATCAAAATCTAGACATTGCACATCCCAAACATGGGTCCACATCTACACATGCAACTCATTGTCCATTTTGTCTCTTTCTCCCAATTTCATAAAATTCCTCATTACGTTTATGCTTTTCCATAACAAGTACATCAATAGAGAATAGTGTCTACATGATAATGGAGGGGTACATCTATCAACTTCCTCAAATCCTGATGAAAATGCTCAAAAATATAGGAATCATAATCCTAAACCCTATTTTGATACTCATTTTGAATATCAATCACTAGGACCATCAGGGAAATATCCATCTTAATATCATACTTCCTATGCAAAAATCGACATAATGCATAATCATTTTTTTGAAATAATCCTCAAAATCAACAAAATCAAATGGCTCCATCTCAAGGGGACTAAAAGGTACACCATACTTCTTCAAGTCACACTCATGTGCCTAGGAAAGAAATTATTTCTATACCCAAACCTATTTTGCTCATATTCATTCTATAGTTTACAGAAATTGATGGATTCAGAAGAAGATAGATTCAACTTAAAGGCATCCACAATCTAGCTTCCTAAGATTTTTAGCATAGGAACTAAGTCTAGAAATATTTTTGTTGTTCTATATGTTGGATCATGGGTAAAAGTACAAAGCTATGTCACACTTTTCTAAAGGAAATGGCCAATGTTGATCTAACTTTTAAACTTCAATCACTAGAAAGTGGCATATATGTTTTGAATTTTGAAATGATGTAAACTAATAAAATGTGTATTTTTTAGTATATTTTAGATTTGTATTTTTGTGAAAAAATAAGAAAATTATTTGAATATAGTTTTTTATTTAAATTAACACTATAATTTAGTTGTTGATAAAATGTTGAAAAATGATGTTACATGAGATGTCAAGCTTTATGTAGTAAATTTTCTTCTTTTTCCTTCAAAATTTTTGTGTATATTTATAACTGTAAACTTTAGGGCATGGATATATTTTTTTGTAATTTTAATAAATATGTATTTTTAGATAAATATTTAAATGTGCATGAATTAAAACATGGCTATTTCCAGTCAACATTAACTTTTATAATAAATATTTATCTAAAATAGAAAAAAAATGCTATCTTAATCTTGATTCTTTTATCTAGGTCATCATATTTTTTAATATTTTTTTTACTGAGTTTGAGAATTTTTCTTGGCATGATAATCAACCTAATGTTTTTGTGTTGAAAACCTACTTTTAGTAAAAAATAAAAATAAAATATAAATAATAATTGAACTATTAAAAATAAATATATATTTTAAAACTACACTTATGGATCTATGAAAGGGTATTTTTATAGTTAAAAAAACAATTATTTATATGAGCAGGATTTGTTGAAATGTTAAATTTTTGAAATAACTGCATTTTTTTAGTAAATTGGCCTCAAAGTGGTGCTACATATGCATTTAGCCAACATTTTTTGTTGGAAAAGTTGCAAAAGTATTCAACTTGTCTAGAATGAATCTTACTAGATCATATGTTTGAAAAAAAATGACATTTAGTTATAAATACGAAAATTCAATTATGTTGATAAGTTGGTTGAAAGTGTGACACAAAGTTCTTTGTAATTTTATCCTAATAACACCTTGCATGTTCAAGCATTAAATCCATCGCCACAAATACATTGGGGCATACCAATTTTTCTATGTCACAAGTCCATAAATGACAAGTGGGGTGATTTGTAGTTCTTCTTTTTTGCTTGCTGTGAGCTTTCTTCACGTGGGAGGGGGGGTATTTCATACTTGTGGGGAGGCCAGGGATGGTGATAACACATTCATTTTCTTTGTCTAGTTCATTTGTCTCTTGCTCATGCTCTTGACATGCTTATTACAGGTCAACAACACTGTTCTTGGCTTGGTAACAAAGAGTATTATATCTTTGCTTCCATGGGGGATTCATTTTCTTGGCTGCATCAAAGGTTTTCTTCTTTCTTTTGGCTGGTCTCCCACTTTGGCTGCATAGTGTGGGGTTTGGAGTGGGAATTGTCAGGTAGAGTGGGGTTGTTTGGGGTTTTTCTTGGTGCAAGTCATAATGACTATGCATATTCCTTTGGATAAGGTAGTTCGAGGTCTACAATGGTGGGTGTTAATCTAGGAGTTTCAAACTTGGTTTCTTCTAATATGGAAATGATACAAAATGGTGCTCCTAAAATGCATAAGGTGAATGGGTGTTTAGAGAGGGCCCATGAATGGTCGGTCTTACTGATCCAATTAGAGTTGGTTGCTAAAGATGTGGAGTACTACTCCAACCATGTTTTGATCTATAAATTTATGGGGATAAGGGTTTCTCTCCAATTTATTGATACCTATATCCACAAGAAATGGAACTTAGAAGGAGACTTTGATATTTTGATGGCTATAAATAACATTTTTGTGGTGGATTTTTCATGTATTTCTAATTGGAATGGGGCTTTTGAAGGTTGTCCTTATTTCTATAATCAGGTGGGTCTCTTCATAAAACCATGGCATACTAGTTTTAACTTGATGGGGGAGTTACCCTCTAGGGTCCTAGTTTGGGTTCATCTTCCTTGGTTGTCGCTCGAGTGTTGGAGAAGTGACATATTGCAATCGATTATTTTGTTGTTGGGAAAATGGGTATGTCCAGGATCATCATGGAAAAAATAGGCCCTTAAGTGGGAATCAAATTCAAATAAAATAGATTTAGGAAACTTGACGTAAAAATTTGAATAAGTTATCTTTATTATTTCAAAAATATGTAAGAATAGAATCTGTAGCAAATTGAATGTAGTTTCTCAACTACTAAGCTTATTTTTAAAAAAATCTAGTTGGTGAATGTTTGAAATTTCAATGCAGTAGCACTTAAATTTAGGTGTCTGTCTGACCACCCTAACCACAATAAAATGATAAATTTTTTTATAAGATTTTAGATAAAAGTAGAGGACTCATGTCCCAATGTGATGCATATTTTTTTGTAATTTTTTTCTAGGTAAAAAATTAATTATTAATTTTTTATTAAAATTTTTAAAAAATATAAAAATTCATATGTATGACCACCTTAACTTGGTCAAAACTTCATGAAATTATTTTTTTCTTTTTTTAATCATATAGTATGTAGAGCACAGAATGTGACTCATGTTTTGGATTCCAAAAATGTTATACCATTTGAAAGCTGTAGATGTTTTTCAATTAGCCTATCAATATGGGCTTTAGTTTTAATTGAAATAGAAAATGAATAATAATTATTTATTAAATTCAAACTAAAGCATAATTTATATTGGTGGAAATTTGAGAATCTCCTTTAAAAACCCTTTTCATTTCATCAATTTTGGGTAAAAGAAAATTCATTAGCCACATACCTATCATATCACCACTTTTTGGCCCATCATGATCCTGCACATGCCCAAACCTATTGGTCATTCTCAGAAAACTTTGACTAATAATAATTTTTTCTTATGCACAGGTATGTGTTGAAATTGATCTGAGTCATCCATTGCCAGATTTAGTTGACATGACTATTGGTTCTTGCTCTTTGACTCAACTGTTAGATTAAGAGACATTACCTTTTAGATGCAAGTTGTGTAATGAATATGGTCATCTTCAAAGGAGGTTTCCCCAAGCTTCTAGTGTAGGTGGTACAAGTAATTCCCCTTCTTAGTCTATTTCAAAGTCAGATAAGGGTAAGGATCCCATGTAGGGGGAGGCAACTTATAAATAAGGTTTTATTTCAATTAAGTTTTATAATTAGAGTACGGGCCAAAATAGATCCCTTAAGGATAGATAGGAGGAGGAAACCTTGAAAAAAATTGACGCATTAGAGGATTTGGTTCAAGATGAAGGATTTGGGTTTACAACAAAAAACCCCCAAAAACATGTTCTTGAAAAACCTCTTAAGGTTGGTAGAAAGAAGGATCAAGAAAAGGTTAAGCTAACTGGTGAGACATTGGTGGAGTTGGGTTTAGTGAAGACTATTGATTCTCACTTCTCCCAACCTCTGTGATAATAGTACCTTCTTGGAATGTGAGGGGTATGAATAGAACCCCTAGACAAAAGGCGATTTAGGATCTAATTCAATTTCATTCTCCTGATGTGGTTTTCATTTAGGAAACTAAGTTATTTGTTGATAGTATGTTGATTTTGGATTCAAATATTTTGGGTCATGGGAAGTGTTAGTTTGTTGGAGCACTTGGAAAATCTGGTAGGGTGGCCTATTTATGGGATCCACATAGAGTTAGTCCAATTTGGTGGTCCTCTTGCATGGGCACAATTTCCTATGTTGCTTCTCATCTTTGGTCAAGGGAGGGAGTTCTTTTCTCTAATGTTTATGCTCTGATGGAATTTCAACATAAGGTTTTGTTGTTGGTCCATTTAAGATATGTGAGGTCTTTGGATCCTTATCTTCCTTGGATTTTTGCTACTCTCCAACTTTCATTGCTTGGTGTGGGATTTCTAAGAGTGGGAATTGTTTGGTAGAGTGGGGGTTGTTTATAGTTTTTCTCAGCATGGGTCTTCATGACTATGCATGTTCCTTTGGACCAAGAAGCTTGAGGGTCAGCAATGGTGGGTGTTAATCTAGGAGTTTCAAACCCAATTTCTTAAAATTTGTAAGTGATATGGAATGGTTCTCCTAAAGTGCATAAGGTGAATGGGTGTTTAGAGAGGGCCCAAGTATATTTGGTCTTAGTGATCCAATTGGAGTCAGTGGACGAAGATTTGGAGTATTACTCCAATCATGCTTAAATGATTTATAAATTTATGGGGATGAGGGTTTCTCTCCCATTTATCAATACCTAGATTTGCAAGACATGGAACCTTGATGGAGACTTTGATATTTTGATGGCTACAAATAATTTTTTTTGTGGTGGATTTTTCATGTATTTCTTATCAGAACAAGGCATTTGAAGGTGGTACATATTTCTATAATCAGGTGGATTTCTTCATAAAACCATGGCATGTTGGTTTTAACTTAGTGGAGAAGATACCCTCTAGGGTCCCAGTTTGTGTTTTTCTTCCTTAGATGCCACTTGAGTGTTGGAGAAGTAACATATTAAAGTTGAATTCTTTGTTGTTGGGAAAACCTATTAGTCCTTCTCAAAAAAAATTGAATAACAATAATTTTTCTTATGCATAGGTATGAGTCGAAATTGATCTAATTCATCCATTGTTTTATTTGGTTGACATGACTTTTGGTTCTTTCTCTTGGACTCAACCATTGGATTATGAGATGTCACCTTTTAGATGCAAGTTGTGTCATGAATATGGTCATCTTCAGAGGATGTGTCCCAAAGCTTCTAGTGCTAGTGATACAAGTAATGCCCCTTCTGAATCTATTTAAAAGTCAGACAAGAGTAAGGATCCCATGTAGGAGAGGTGACTGATAAAGTAGGTTTTATTTTGGTTAAGTGTTGTAATCGGGGAAGGGTCCAAAAGAGATCCCTTAAGGATAGATAGGAGGAGGAAACCTTTAGAAAATTTGAGGTGTTTGAGGATTTGGTTTAGGAGGAAGGATTGCAGGTGGACTTGCATGTGACTATTAGTTCTTTAACATAGGATGTTCCTAGGGACCAACCTCCTATGATTCCTAGTTCAATTCAACTTGGTGTACAAGGTTCTCAGATGGATACTGATTTGTCTCTTCCTATTCCTATTCAAATTACTTTTGGTTTGTCGCTAGAGGCATTTAGTGGTTCTCTTGGTGCTAGTGGTGCTCTTTCTATGGTGTGGGATGCTTCTGATTTGAGTAAGAATATGTCTTCTTTTGTAACCTTGGGTTTGCAAAAACAATCCCTCAAAAAAGGAATTCTTAAGAAACCTCTTAAGGTTGGTAGAAAGAAGGATTAGGAAAAGGTTAAGTTAACTAGCGAGATGTTGTTAGAGTTAGATTCAATGAAGACTATTGATGCTCACTTCTCCCAACCTCAGAAATGATAGTTCCTTCTTGGAATGTGAGGTGTATGAATATCACCACTAGAAAAAGGCTATTTAGGATCTGATCCATTTTCATTCTCATCATGTTGTTTTCCTTCAGGAAACTATGTTATTTGTTGATATTATGTTGAGTCTAGACTCAAAGATTTGGGGTCATGGGTAGTGTTAGTGTGTTGGAGTGCTTGAAGTTGTAGCATGGTGGCCTATTTATGGGTTCCATGTAGAGTTAGTCCAATATAGTGGTCCTCTTTGTAGGGGCACACTTTCATGTGTTCCTTCTCATCTTTAGTCAAGGGAGAGAGTTATTTTCTTTAATGTTTATGCTTCAAAAAAATTTCAAGGTATGGTTTTGTTATGGGGCCATGTAAGATATGTGAGGTCTTTGGATCCTTATCTTCCTTGGATTTTGGCTAGTGATTTTAATGTTGTCACTTCATTGGGGGAGAAGAGGGATGATAGTGCTCACCTAGAGCCTGAACCTTAGTGCTTTTGTAGGATAATATTGTTCTCTTGAATTTCATTGACATCAAGCCTATTAATAGGGTCTTTACTTGGAATAATAGGAGTGGGGAAGTTGTTATTTTAGAATGCATGGATAGATTCTTGGTGTCTAGTTTTTGGATGGGAGGAAAGTGGCTAACTAGCTCTAATATTTTATATGAGTGGATTTCTAATCATTGACTGATCAAGTTTGTTGCTAAGTTACCCTAGCACTATATAAAGTAGTATTTTAAGTTTCAACTTATGTGGTTAAGGGATGAATCTCTTCATGATTTGCTTCCTGGGTGGTGGCATCTTGGGAAGTTGGCACATGGTACTGCTATGTCCTTCTCAAAGAGGCTACAATATGCAAAGTATAGGTTGTAGCGTTGGTATAGGTAGCACTTTGGTAATGTGTTTCAAGAAAAGTAGAATGTACAAGCTCACTTGGATTTGATTACTAGGAAGGTTTAGGACAAGGGCCTCATAGATGAATTAGGTTTGCTAGAAGCTACTACAATTAAGGAAGTTGAGGAATGGGAATTGAGAGAGGAATTTTTTAGGAAACAAAAGTCCTGCAATAAATGGCTCTATGCGAAGGATCAAAATACTTCTTTCTTTCACAATTCAGTTAAGGATAGAAGACAAGGTAATGCTATCTCTTCCCTCTTGAATTTGAATGGGGAGACTCTATCCTCCACTACTTCTATTCCTATGGAGTTAGTTTGTTTCTTCTCTTCTTTATTATCCAAGGATTCACATCCTGTAGGGGGGGATGAAGCTATGATTCTAGATTATATACTGCCTTTGGTTAGCAATGAAATGAATGAGTCTTTGCTTAATCCTATTTCTTTGTTCAGGCTTGAGAATGTTGTATTTTACATGAAAAGAGGAAAACACCCCTAGGCATGATTGGTTTCTAGTAGAATTCTTTTAAGAGTTCTCATAAATGATTAAGTTGGACCTTCTAGAGGTTGTTCAGGAATCTCACATGAATAAACAAATGCTAAAGTCCATGACTGCTACTTTTCTTTCCCTCATACCAAAGAATGATGGGGCTAATAATCTAGATTTTTTTAGGCCAATTTATTTATGTAATGTGGTATACAAGATAATTACAAAGTTGAATTTTAAGCATTTGAAACCTTGACTAAGTAGGCTATTTTTTTAGGAGAAAGGGAGTTTTGTTGTTGGTAGGAAGATTATGGATGGTGTCATCATTGTTATTGAGATTATTCATTCGATGGCATATTTCAAGGAGAAGTTAGGTTTATTAAGTTAGATATGGAAAAATATTATGATCATGTTAAATGGGCTTTCTTATTGAAGATCCTAAGAGTGTTTGGTTTTCCTAGTGAATGGATTGAATGGGTCAAGAGTTGTTTCACCTCTCCTTCAGTTTCGATGCTGATTAATTGTGAACCAATGGAGTTTTTTGGTGCTTCTAGGGGCTTAGAAAAGGGGATCCTTTGTCTCCCTACTTGTTCATCCTACTAGATAAGGGCTTGGAGAGGTTTATTGTATCTCAACTATAAGTGGCTTGATCCAGGGCTGGAGTTGCAGAAATAATATCCTTCCTCAGTCCCATCTTTATTTTGTTAATGACACTTCTTTGATGGGAAGGACCATGGTTGAGGAGGCTTTTAGGTGGTGTAGTGTTCTAGATAGTTATTTGGCTACTTCTATTTAAAATATTAATGAGGGGAAGTCTTTTATCTATTTCTTTAATACTCCTTAGGTTATTCAAAGGAGAATTGCTAGAATTCTATGTTCTAGATTGGTACTCTCCCATTTGTTTATCTTGGCATTCCTCTTGCTATTTGTTTGCTTGCTAAATTGTTTTGGCATGGGATTATAGATAAATTCTAAAATCTATTCAGTCATTGGACTTATAGGTGGCTTTCTTCTATGGGTAGAGTGACTCTCTTAAAGTCTATGGTGTAGGCTCTTCCTCTATACAAAAGCTTTGTTCTATTTATACCCTCTAGATTTATTCAAGACTTTGAGAGTTTTCTTTGACAATTCCTTTGGTGTGGTAATCCTCATAGGTAGTGGAGCTTGGTTAAGTGGGATGCTATATGTAGGCCAAACTAGGAAGGTGGATTTGGTTCATGATAGACTAATTTAAATGGTAAAGTTTTAGTGGCTAAGTTGTATTGGTAGTGGAGTTCACAACAACATCAATTGTGGGTGAAGATCATTAGTGCAAAATACTTGGGTGTGGTTGAGATTGTAAATGTTACCTAATTTAGTTTAGAAGGGAAGGGTTCTATGATTTCGGGCACCCTCAAAAGTGGAGCCAAGTTGGTCAAGTTGGGGTTATTTTTGGATTTGCAGTTATGGGTAGGATGCTCTCTTCTGGTATGATTCCTAGGATGGTCATCCTCCCATTTTGTCTACTAACCCTCATATGGATAATTTGACTCACCATTTTTTTGATGTTGGTTAGTGTCATGTTATTTATTTTAATTCTCTTCAGACTTTGGGGCAACTTAGTGTGTTTAGAATGAAGGATCTGCAGGAGTGGGCTCTTGGTGGTGCGGTTGTCGATTTTCAAGAGCTTACTGAGATTTTATTGGATTGTGCTTGTAATTCTCTTCCTAGGAAAGATGTGTTGGCTTGGGGTCCTAATTTGAAAAGTAATTTTTTTGTTTTCTCAAGATATCAATTTCTTGATAAGAAGTTGTTTGGGAACTCAAATGTCTCGTGGTTGAAATAGGTTTGGAATAAGTTTGCTTGGCCTAAGTGTAATTTATTCTCCTTTTTTGTGGTGCAAGGATGATTCCTTACTTGGTAGAATATTTGGAAGTAGGGGCTTCAAGGTCCTTCTATTTTTGTTATGTGTGCTAGGAATGAAGATTGCATTCCTCATCTCTTCTTTCAGAGTGCTTTTACAAAAGTTATATAGCACTCTTGGTGGAATATTTGGCAAACATTTTGTAGAAATGATTCTTCTTTGGAAGACTTTTGGAGCACCCTAGATTCTCCTCCTATAAATAATTTACCTCTTTTCTTCTTATAGATTGGATCATTGGTGCTAGTTTGAAAATTTTGCATATTCGGTTGGAGTGCAACCATTGAATTTTTTTGGATAAGAAATTGCTTGTTAGTCAGATTTGGTTGAGAATTTTGGGGGCTCTTCAAGAAACATCAAGACTGCTAAATGTGATTTTTATGTTCCTATTGTCCTTGGTGATCTTTTAATGGAAGATGTTCTAGCTATTTCTATGGGGGGGAGGAGAAACTTGAGTACTGTGTATCATGGGCGTAAGAGGGAGCGGGGTAGTCATATTGGTCACTGGTGTCCCCTTGCTTTGGGAGAGCCATAAATTAATTCTAATGGATCATCTAGAGGTTATTTAGTGCATGCTGGAGTTAGAGGTATTTGTAGAGATAGTTCAGGGGTGGTCATTTTTTTCTTCACTACACATAGAGGTCAACATACTAATAATCTCATGGAGGCTATAGGTATTCTTTTGGATTTATAACATGCATGTGCCCTTGGTTAGAGGTGGATTTTTTGTGAATCTGATTCTTAGGTCATCATTGATATGCTAAATAAGAGGAATTTTGAGGAGGTGAACTAGTAGTTAGTAGTGGTGGCTAAACAATTTTTTTCTCTGTGCACCACTTTGGATTCTATTGCTTTTTGTCATGTTCCTTGGGAGTGGAATAAGGTGGCCGATGGTTTGGCTAGGTGGGCATCTGAGTAGGTGGCCCACGCTTCCTTAGGACATTCATAATAATGCTTTGTTGTCCTTCTCATGACCTATGAATGGTTTAGAATTTGTGTCTATCTCCTACCACACCCATCCTTATCTAAATCCTAATAATCAATCCAAATAACCTTCAAAAACCCCAAAATAGTGTCAAGTCCTATCAATATAAGTCTATTGAACTAAGATGTCTTTGTGCATGTTACGTAGGCAAAGAAATCATTAATGATCCCCCAAGGAACTATGTTAGTCCTTTATGGTTTGCGAAGTTGAGTAAATCATGATTCAATATATAATAAATAATCCATGGTCAAGGTTAGTCAAACTACGATGTCTTTGTGCATGTTACATAGGCAAGGCCATCACTGATGAGCCCCTAAAGCATTAGGTCAATCCCTTAGGATTTTCTAATATTGTCATAGTCCATATCATTATAAATCATCCTTTGATAAAATCAACATGTTGATCAAACATAAATAGTTATCTGAGTCTCAACCAAATCACAAATCAATAGGCTAACTACCCAACGAGTCTTCAATCCAAACTAATCAATTGCCTAATCATTAACGAAACACTTACCAATAAATCAATGGTATTATACAAAAGGTTGTATTCCCAAAACTAGACTCGACATCTTAAACTACTTTCCTCATTTATTGAAACTAGACTTGGTCCTATCATTTGTATTTTATAGGATGTGTCCTTGAAACCAAACATCACCATTTATCAACTTTATCATTTACTTTATATAGGTGGTTGCATGATCAAAACTGAATATGATGTCTTATATAACATGCTTCCATTCCTAAAACCAAGAATTTCCCATCAATCAATCAATCAATCCTATCAATATTATAAGAAAAAAATCATTGGAAAATGATCTAAATGGTTGTTGGAATTGTTGATTTATTATTGGTCATATTACTAGAAACCTTGAGGATGTCTCAAGAAGGATTTAGAGGAGCGATGATGTATCATGCCCTTATTTTTATTTGATTGTTGTTTGTGGTTTTTCTTTCCAAAAATAATGGGGAAACTTTTCTCCTTGTATGCGTCATGGCACTCCTTTTCTATCAATTATCTATTTTTGCAAAAGGATTAAATTGCACACCTTGGTCTATGTCATGCCATAGTGTTTATTGTCCATTTTCCATAATGTAATTCCAAATGATGATAAACATGCAAACCTAATATCTATCAAGAAAAATACCAACTCCTCTTCATTTTGACTAACTTCATGTAACATTCATTTCCTCCATGCTCACATTTCTTCTATTCCCATCCTGATGGTGTCTTATGACACACAAAATATCCTACATACATAATCACATTAGAAGCATCATAGACATCATCATAAGCATATTAGGCCATCCATATCGCATTATAAAATACAAAATAATATATAGCATTCCATCATAAGGAATCATCTACATAAGCATCACATGTCATAACCATATGATACCATCCTACATCCATATACTATCAACATACATCTCATTGGATACATCATGTTTAATCCTTGCATATCATAAGAAAGAGATAAAAAAGAGATAAGAAAGAGAGGGACTAGACTGAGACTCCTCCACTACTCTGAGTCCAGTGAGAGTGTCATATGTGTTAGGGCTTTGAGTCTGTGTGTATCTTGGTGCCCTCTTTTTTTATGGCACCTAACACTCATAAAAGTCCCTATAGTATCGAGCCTCTTGTCTTGCCTAGAAGAGTTGATGACCTAGCTTGACCATGAGTTTAGGCTGCCAATCAAATTAAAATCTAAACACTATTGGTCGACCTTTTGTCTCCCAATGATGATGATGTCTCTCTCAATAGTGAGCCTATCTGCCTTAGCTTGTAATGCCTAAATCCATGCATGCATAGCCTGGAGTCATGCCTACAAATATACAATATGATGATCCACTGACAGGCCTCCTCTACCTCCTCCATAGCCTCCAAAATAGACACATCCTAAAAGCCCTATCTCAAATCCTCTCCCATCATGATCACCTACTAAACTGCTCTCTCCTCCTCTCCCATATCCTCCTCCTCCATCTCCTCCTCAACCTCCTACATGTCCACCTCCTTCTCTCCTTCCATTTTGTGTCTTTCTTGCTCTGCCTCGACCCAAGGACCCTCCTACTCTGCCTCCTGTTTGATAGGTGAGAGTTTTCTAACTATTATTTGTCCTCTATCCCTCCTCCATTTGATCCTTCCTCCCATGTCTCCACTTCCAGCATCTCCACCATCATCACCCCTGTCTCCTCTACCTCCATCTCCTCCCCTCCCATTTCCTCTATCCATGAATCTATCATGTGGACTTCTACCCCTTCGCTCCAATAGGGTAGGCTAATACTAAGTTTTCAAGGAATCAGGCATGTGCATGACCCACCAAACATTGTACTCAGACATCGCCCCCACATAAGTAACCTCTATGTCGACACCCCATTGAACAAGCTACAAAGCATCAATATCCTTCTTTTTCATCACTAAGTTGATCATCTATCCCCACTGAGTGATCTCTCGCAAGTACCTAGCAAAATTTGTTGCACCAATAGGAAACCCCTGTTGCTCCCTAAATTTTTTGAGCACCCACTCTAGAATGTATTGCTTGATAATGTGTTGTGATTGCAAGGTCATCCCAATCAAATAACATGCCTACAAATAATAGGGAAATGTCATTCGTCATCCTCCCATGGCTAAAAGTCCTGACATAGTCCATACAAATGAAGCAACCAAATCAATGGTGTGATGCCAAAACTCGACATCATTGACATTGGTTTGTGTGACCACCCCTCTATAAAAGAATAGATATGGCATTCCTACTACTATTTTTCTCCCAATAGGAGGTTGGAACATAATGATGTGCTCCCAACCCTAGATCATAAGCAATATCGTCCCATAGTTGATGGAATATGCTCCTTTGTAGGAAATATTTTGCAACTAAAATTATAACATGTCCAGAAGCCATGGCCCCACACATACACTATCCCATGAGTCATCATGCCAATCAACATCTCTCCCCATTCGATAAGTAATCTATGTTCTCGTCGATCAAGAATGGTGATCCACCCAATCATAATGCATAGAACCATGATGAATCTCTCACATATGTCAGCTAGCACATCCCACTGGATCCCATACTCCTCAATGTCAAGCTTTACAATGTCCTTATACTCAAAAGACCTCTTGATGGGACCAAACCCATGCTCAAGATCATACAAAACCCACTCCCTATGAATCATGACACAATAGGGCATATTTTGAGCTAAATTTCTTTGATACAACATTAAGGTGACTTCACATTGTATCAAATAGGGACAAAATGTAAACATTAAAAAATGTCATAGTCCTAGGAACACCATTTTCCATATCAAATCCCCTTCTCCCCTACCCAATTAAATAATTTTAATTATTTAATTAATTTAGTTTCCCCTTCTATTCTTCCTTGACTAATTGATATTTATTAATTAGATTAGTAATTAATATTTCACTCTATAATTGAATAAAATTCTCATTAATTTTAATTATTTATTTTGTATTTTCCTATTATAATTAAATAATTTTTTTAATTATTTACTTATTCATTGCCCTTTTTTTCCACAATTTAATTCCCACCATTTTCCCTTCACTAGTAAATAATTATTTTTTATTATTTACTAATTTGTCTTTTCATCGACTTTCTAATTAAATAATTATTTCCAATTGTTTTAATTAAAAACCAACTTTCCCTCTCCATCTATAATTAAATAGTTGTTTTAATTATTTAAATATATTATTTCTCTCCTAAATTAAATAGTTTTACAATTATTTAATTTACTCTAGCCACCTCTTTTTTTGTGTCAAATCTTATCTCTTATCTCAATTAATTTCACCCTTGATAATGTTTAATTACCTTTTAATCTCCACCATCCATCCTTAACTAAATCCTATTTTTCCCTAGCTCTATTTCCTTGCTTCTCAAAGCATTCTCATCCATTGATCTTCATCATTCAATCTTATCCCTTCATTAAAATTTTGGTTTGTATAAAAGAGACATATCTCTTTCATTTGAAACCCTAGACAACCACTATCTTTGATATTTTGTTGTTACTATTAGTAGGTTGAGGACAAGCAAGCATATAAAGAAAAATGGAGAAGAGAAATGAAGGTGATTCAACCATGACATATGAATTATGGTAATATTGCTTTATTATTATTTATGTTTCTATGTTTGCTTTATTATAGTTTATTTTTCTATGTTCATTTATGATTCATTTTTGGATTAAGGTCTTTAGGGTTTGAGTTTTATGTATTTTGTGGTTGATAATATTGATTCATGCCTTTTACCTTGTTTTTACCTAATTCTACACATATAAGTCATGCATTATATGTAAAATTGATAATATTCTCCATCAACTTTATGATATTTGCAGGTAGATGGTTAAGGAGACTAAATGATTCCTTCAATGTAAAAACTTTGGAGGGTGGATGAACCAACATTAGAATCATTCAAGGTGCCTATTGAAGCAAACTTGGATACAATAGAAGAGCTTGACAAAATTGGAAACCTATTTGAAGATGGAGGTAAAGTTGAAATTCAGGTTTCCATCTAAGCCTCTAATTCAATTGGTGGATTGTGCATATATAGATGTTGCACTTGAAGACTCATCTTGTAAGTTATACATTTAGATATTTTTATTCTATTGAGGTTTTCTTTTTAAATAACTATATTTTGTCTTATAGTTTATTTATTTTCTATAATTGGTGATAGAAAATGGGTAGATCTATATTTGAGATCCAAAATAGCATTCTAAAATTCACCTCAAACAGGGCTCACGTCGATAATTCACATGGAAGGTCTCTTACTGCAACAAAATTCACCTCACAAAAATTAGTAACATGAATTGCTTGGTGGATTTTCCTGCCGTAAGTAAGTGTTGGTGGTGAATTACTCTTATCAATACAAAACATTCTATTAAACTTTGATAGCCTTTAATATTTAATTTTAAATTTATTTAGTGTAAATTGGAAGATTCACTATATTTTTGTGTGATACTTATATTTTTCTAATATTATTATTATTTTTAGTTTGGACTTTTTTGTTTCTTTTCTTTTTGAAAAGGCTAAGGAGAATAGGATAGATCAAAATATAAATGAATTGAATAGATATAATAGGTGACCTTATATTTTCCCTCTTTGATTACATTTTTTTCAGAAAAATATATAAATTTTTATACTTTCTTGAAATTTGAAAGCTTCTTTTTATATTTGAATAGTGGTGAAAATATTTATATTATTAAAATTTTATTTTATTTATTTAAAATTTAATCAATATAAATGAAAATTTTCACTTTTCATTTTGATAATTATATTTTTTTCTCATAATTCTTATTTTTTAAGTTTTTTTTTTTTAGCAACGTGGTCACTAAAATATGATTCATGAATATTGGAAGCTACAAATGCAGTCTCTTGTATTGGAAGCTACAAATGCACCTATGAGCCATTCCAATGCCAATCAGAGACCACCAACAAATTATGCATAAATATTTTGGTTAATAATCCTAAGGATTTGATTCATTGAATACAAAAATTTAATCACTGTTTAAATTATGAAGCCTCCACTTTAGGAACTAATAATGCATTGAACACTACATCTTTCTTCAAGGAAAATGTCTTCCAAGATTTTTATATCAATCTTTGAGGCCATACTGTGTAGCTCATATTTAGGATGATTCCATTTTTCTCGTGTTCATTTTTTATGGCTCAAAGTTTATTGGAAACTTTTTGGTGATTTTAAAAGATGTTTTGAGTTCAATAATAATAAATTTCTCAAGTGTCTAACAAATAATATATTTCACTACAAATAACACTAATAATATTTGAATGTCATTTCTCTCTAGACTTAAAAATCATAATGTCAAGTAAATCTTGGTGAGTTTATAAGGGTTTTTTTTTTTAAGTTGATTTGAATGTGGAAATTTTTTTAATAAAATAGTGAATAATAGAAAAAGTTACATTATTTTGAGTGTAATATATTATTAATTGTTTTAAAATTTTAAAATTTAAAAGAGATAATCTAATCTTTGGATCACATCATTTGTGATTTATTGTTAAGTCAAGATCAATCAAGTAATATGTTAATTATTCATAAAATACAAAAGAATGCAAATGTTTTAATCAATCTCCGAATTTACAAATTTTCGTTTAAAAACTATTTTTTAAATTATTAATATTTATTTGTCTTATTTTATTTTTCAATTAATAATATTATGTCAATTAATATAAGATTTAAATTAAAATATTTTAAACATATTTAATTGATATATAATTTATCATCTCAATTATAGTAGATTAGTTTAGTTCTAGATAGATTTATGATGTTATTACTATGTTTAATCCTTATTCACGACTATGTTTAATCCTTGTATTCTCCTTTCACCAAGACCATACAGTCCCGAACCCAGTTGTTGTGCCAGAACAGATTTAGGAAATATCCAGCAGATCCATGAAAGGGATGTGATCATGGGAAACAAATAGCCAGGCACAACATAATAAGCAAAACTGCATGTAAGAACTAATAAAAAGAACTGATTTCTCATAAGGCCTCCTTTGGGCCTCTGCTCCTTTTCGTGAAGAGCTCTGTAATTGCGACAATTGAAATAGAATGAATATACTTAATGACCAAGCGCCCACTAACTCCAATTTGGTGTATGATATTGTAATACAATTTTTATAGACTGATGAATGAACAAATTAATACAGGGGTTGCAAAGAAGTATATATTCAAAGTATACAACATAAGTGGATTATCCAAAGACTGCGACACTCTAGATGTTTGAAGCCAAGATTTGTACTGATATTTGGTTAAGGCTTATGAGGTCTGCACTATCTGAGATGCAGTGCGATTTCAAGGTCTCTCGCACAATGGGCTTAAATCAATCTCAGCGGTGCATACTTTTTGTCACTTTTTTACCGTTTTCCTACCGCCCGCTATTGGTTTCCGATCCGGATGAACGCCTGACGTTGACTTGTCCTTCATTAGCTCGCCGTAGAGACGTTTTGCTTCCATTAAATTGTTAAATAGAGTTCTGCAAGTCGACAAATTTAATGAATGAGTTCACTAATGTATTAAATAGAATCTCTGTAAAAGAGACTAGATCGGTATAAAAAAATTCATTAATTTATAAAGTAGAATCTCTGTAAAAGACTCTAGATCGGTCCAGAACTGTGTTCATAATAAAATGGCAAGAATAAACATAGCATGCAGCGTATACAGAAAAATAAAAGGCATCAAGTAACTGCAAAACATTCGCGCAGAATGAGATGCTGTTTTTGAAAAAACAGAGGTAGTTATTGAATCCGCTAAATTTTCGCCCGTAACATCACTGAAATAATGTGAAAAATGGTAATTCCTTCGGTATCGGAGTTTCGTGCAACTTCTAGCTCAGAACGCTGGCAGAAATCATTCCTGCTAAAATTCCGACTACTGACAGGATAAAATCTATTCTGGCGAGATAACTTCTGCTAGCTTCTTTCCCTGGATTGAGAGGATGACTGGTAGGAGAAATATCGTCTGACAGGGTTTCTGCAGGGCGGTAAGCTGCAGAGGAAGAATCTTCCGGAGCAGGAGAAGATCCTAATGGAGAAGGCTCCAAAAATTCCCCTGGAGACGGCGCAGGGCTTGCCTCTGTAATTCTCATAAACATAAAAAATTACTCCTTTTTTTTTCCCTCTGTCAACTGCATAAAAAGAAATATTTTAAGGGTTTTACGAATTATACGCACCAGGAGTAGGCAAGAACGGACTGCCGGCATTGCTGTTAAAACTAGTTTAGTTATCTTATTCAATAATATATCTAAATAACGTCAAGAGATATCTTAGTGGTGCAGTTTGATTTTTGGGAGATAGGAGTTTAAGAAATATAATATACAAGAGACTCACGAGCATTCATATCATCTACCAACATGTTCAAATTGAGATCTGCAAGTTTAGTAAAGGCATGATTCATAAAGGTCATCCTGTATTAGAACAATAAGTATCAATCAAGGAATCGTATCAATAAAATCAATGTGTTATAAAACAAATTATTACAGGCTATGACCAATCCTCACTTGTGAAGTGCATTGGCATCTTAAGTCTTTTCACTAACCAAGCTCCAAATTTTTTGACATAGTGCTCTGATTTCAAAACTATGAAGATCTACAATCTGTCATGTATTTAAGCATAACATGTTAACATGTTTCAATTCCTTTACAAGTCTTATCTGATATTTCTACTCAAACATTCTTCAGAGAAAGGATAATACCACATTGTCATGTAAAAGCATACCATATTTAAGTTTTATAGATTTTATTGCGTAGACGCCTATTCACTTATATGTGACAAATTGATTAAAAATCTGGGTGTGTTGTTACTAGTAATGGAAAGAGAGGTTATGCATATTTATGAGTACAGATTAGGATTAAGTATTTTGTTTTATTTTGATTTTATATTGTTCTTATGCCTTTACCAAGTAAAACACTCATTTATATCTTTAAAAAACTCAAAAAAGGGTATGCACTGCCAAATTTGTCCATAAGACGACTTGATCTCATCCCTTAAAAATGGGTCAATGAACTCGGCAAAATTTTGTTCCCTTATCATTTTTGGTTTGCCTTGTTAATAGACCACCATTCATAGTATACGAAATTAAAACATCTTAATGTGAAGGCTTATTTTCAGTTAATATAGCAATATAAATGACATATTGCCTGCATGACATTCACAATCATAAGAGCAAAATATACTATTATTCATATTCTTCCTGGCTATTCTTGGAATCACTTCACTGTTTAATAGATACAAATTTGCCCTGTGAATTGAAGCCATTTACAAGAACAATATTTAAAAAGCACAAACAAGTTGGGACAGGACATGGGTCTACTACAAACTTATATATAGCTGACATCAAACTAAAACAATAGGCGTTGAAAACACACTATACATGCACTCTAAGCCAACATATTCTTCAAGCAGAGATCACCTAATTTGGCAGGATAAATGACTAATAAGTTGCCCAGATTGTTGATGTATACCAGCGCTACAATCCCTCCACAGAAGTAGACAAAATAAAACAACCAGAAATCAAAGCTTCGAAGCAACTGAAAAATGCCATGCTCTTCTCCCACGGGCGGGACTGGTTTGAAAAGACCGGGCTTTTTAACGATATCTGTATCAGCAGGAGCTCTAATTCTCTATTGGTCCATGTCATCCACTGTGCTGTGGTTTTGCATAGGTTCAAGTTGGTTTGAATTCTGTTAATTTCTTCAACCCTGCTCCATCGTCATTGAGCCTTAATTTTTTTGGGCTTCCTCCATCTACATTAACCGTTTGGTCTCCAGAAGGATATGGAGGCACTGAAAGCTGTCCACCATACAAACATGGTCTAGACGTGTCATTAATCGTACCTCAAAATATTGAGGAAACTTCTTCCAACAGACCTGCAAAACAATGTCACCAACAACATCAATGACCATTACCAAAAGATGCAGAACCCAGCGAATTATTTTTAGATTTCAGGAAAACAGAGGAAAAAGAGTAAGTTAAAAGTTGAAACCTAGACACTGGCACCAGCCACAATATTGAGCTTGTCATAAGGCTTCCCTTGGGTTTTTCTCTTGTTTTTCCTCGTGCTTGAATGCAAGACCAGCCAGCATTATAGCCTATGAAGATCCCACAGTGCTAACACCAATAGGTGGCTCTTTATCAGAAATAGGTGCGTGGAACATTCGAGCTATTATGTTCAGACCGGTTCTGAAAATTTCAATTCACAAAACAAATTAAACCCCATCCCATCCACCCAACTGTTTCTGTTGCGAAATATATGCACCGATATTTTCTTTCTTCTACCTGACGCCAGAAAACCTAAAGCACAGGAGCACGCATGACGGCAACAAGTCAGCAGGAAAGTGGACCGTTTTATTTTTTCGATGGACATTTTTATGTGCACGGAAATTTACGGCAAAATTCCATTGTAGTGGAACGCCTCTAGGCGTAATTAAAAACTAGCATACCTATATTAAATATTAATATATATATAATAAGCCGAAAGTTATCTTGTTTGTTGCACATATTTTTCATCATTAAGGGTATTTTTAAATTAATTTCATAATTTGATATAACTTATTTTTTTCAATACTAAATTCACTTGCAATTGTATAATTTTTTTCTTAATATGTTCCAATAATAATATCTATGTTTAATATAAAAGTAGTAGTTTAATATTTATAGCTGTTTAAGTATTTGATTTTAAGTTTTATAAAGATTAACTTGAAATCATAAGAACTTATATATAGAAAAACATAACATGAACATCAACCATTTGCATTAAATTAGAACACACATATTTTCAATTTGCTAACAAAAAAAATATAACATAGTTTTTCTTTAACACATTCTAATAAATAATAAAGTTTATGTTTAATAAAAAATTTGTAGTTTTTTTAACTGTTGTTAAATAGGTATCTTAAAAATGCTTACATCTTCGTTAACATTCATTTCAACAGTAATATATATGATTTCATTATATTGTTCATCATTGTTTATTTCTATTACCATATATAATGCTAGACACTAAAATTTAGTGCAATTCCTCCCCAAACTTATAATTAAATCTTTTGATTAACGATAAATTTGTAAGTATCTTATTTTAGTTTTTATAATTATTAACTTAAAATTATACCAACTTGTATATAAGAAAAGATAAAATCAATATCAACCATTTCCATTTAATTAGAACACAAATAGTTTTAATTTGTTAAAAAGAAATAGTTTCACTTAGTGAAACATTTATACACTAGTAATAAGTTTTGAACAATATTTTTAAAATATTTTTGAAATTGAATTTAGCCATAGATAAAATGTATAAATATTTTGCAAACATTTGTTAAATAATATTTCAAAAATACTTTCAGTTTGTTAACCATTTGTGTACTGGTAACTGTGCATTATCATTATTATGAAGAATAGTTCAAACTTTATTTGTCACATTAGACTTGACGACATGCAATTTATTTGTCACATTGGACTTGACGACATGCAATGTAGGTATCCCATAGTGTACATGTAACAACCTGAATGATGGCATGACCTGATGCACCGTGAATATGATGGAGTAGATGAACTTTAAAGTAGCAAGCAACCATTCCTCAGGTGGTCCTGTGTGATAACTAATTTGTGATTGTCCTTTAAGAAATATCATGAATTTCATACTAAGCTCATCACATAGACTGTGTTTTTTAATGGTTACTGTTGGCTTGATAGTGACCTTCCAAATGTATCCTACAAGGCAAAGATCGTGAACCTCATGGTATAGATGAATTGAACAGTCACAAAAATCTACAATTTCAATATGAAGATTGTTAAATTTTATATCTAAGTTCATTTTCACCTTGGATTCATAGAGAAAGTTAAAGTACATAGCATAATTATTAATTTTTTTTTTCTGCTTTTTGGTTCATTATTGATAATTTTCTTGACCATCTTCTCTCTCAACCAATAATGAGCACTCAACTCCTCTATACGAATGAGGACATTGAATGGAAGATGGAAATGATACTTCGATAACCAAATGGACACCCATTAT
>VDFB02101655.1:0-29395 GCA_007258455.2 Sequoia sempervirens
TTGAGGTTTTAAATCTTGCAGTCACCTTTATGGTGCGACTTTGCTCTATTAATTCAAGCATGGCGTCATATTTCATTCACACAGCTTGAGCAAATTCGTAATTCTTCAGAGCAAAGGCGAATTTCCTTTAGAGTTGGGTGAATTTCTCATCAACAATCATTGGAGAAGACATCAAAACAGTTTCTTTGCAGGTAGAAGTCAGAATTATCAGCAAATTTCAAGGCAGAGTGGCGATTTTGGCAAAAGATAACATCAAAAAACGTCTTTCTTCTTCTCAAATTCTTCTATTTTCTTGTCTTAAATTCTCTCGCATGTTTGAAGAACTGGCAGTTTTTGACAAAACAAATCATCTGGGTTGATTCAGAATAGCTTCCTCGAGAAAACCCATGTGCCAGAATTTTTTAGGAAAATTTACTCCAAAGCATCAGTTCTAGAGGCTCTAATTTACTCAACTGAAAATTCCTTGCATGGTCAAGTAGAAGTCAAATTTTCGCATTTCTGACGTTCTGGGTTGTCTTAGAATCTTTTTCTGGACAAAACCCATATCTCATATTTTTCCGTGAAAATTGCTCTTCGATAGGCTATTTTTAGCTTTCCAGAAAAGTTGTCAGAACATAGCCATGTTTATAGTCAACAGGTGAGTTTTTCAGAGTGCAGTTCACACAGATTGAATTCAAGACCAAATCGGTCTTAATTCATGATTTCATCATAAAAGCTGATACCGATTTGTATCAAGTGCATTTAGAGGGTTCACAGGCGTAGTCACTCAAATCCATATGGTTGCATGCCTCGTATGGCTGATTTTCTTCCAAAGCCAGTTTAGAGGGTTGATACCGTTGGAATTTTGTGTGTGCAGCAAGTTCATTGGCATTTCTCACAACCAGAGTGTTCACGGTCAAACTTCGCAGTTTCGTCAAGAAAAGTGTGAAAAATGTAAGAAGCGTCAAAAGCATCAAGCTGCAGAAGAGATAGTGGCCATCACTTCAGTTACGGAGCCGCCAAAGTTATAAGTCAGTGAAATGCTAGTTTGAGTGTGCAAAGATTTCCAAGATTGCTCAAGTTGTTGACAAGCAAAGTGAATTGACAGTTAAGACATGTGACGTCTCCCAGATAGTGATGCAGTCACAACCTTGTGGAGGTTGTTTGCAGCGAGATCACGGTACGAGTAGGCCAGTTCACCTCGGGATGGAGCATTAAACACGAGTTAAAACTTGTTATCTTTCCAAGTTAACTCGTTATCTCATCATGCATATGTTATAGGGTTAGCTTTATTCACTTGGAGTTGTATGTTAGGAGTTCGTTAACTGATGGTATTGTTCCAGTTAACTTGATTTCAATAAGGACATGCATGATTGCACATGGTCCACATAGATTAGGGTTTTAGGTTAACTGATGGTAGCTTTCCAGTTAACTGTATAGTTTACTTTATTAGGATTTAGCAATAAATCTTGCATGCATTGCAAGACTGTAGTTGACTCAAGGTGATTTTAGGGTTCCCTACACCTTTTGATTTCTATAAATAAGAGCTTTTGCTCATTTGTACATAACTTTTGCACGAGAGAGAAATATATGCTGTGCCTACCTTGCCTGTAATATTGCTTGTTCTGTATCTGTTCATGAGTATTTACTATTGTGATGAATTGTTATGCCACATGGGTTTCATGCAATTATGATGGTGAATTCTTGCTTTAGTTAGATATAGTGGCTAGTTTGATCGTAGATTGTATGTGTGTCTCACCTATGCAATTTATTATCTTAGTTGACTATCCTTCATGTTTTGTGTTCAATAAACTCGTTCAGATTGAGCTGATAGTTGTGCCACCTTGCCTTCAAGTTGAGAATCTGTACTTGGTTATCGTGTGATGTGTGAGAATAATAAACTTATTCAGATTGAGCTGATAGTTGTGCCACCTTGCCTTCAAGTTGAGAATTTGTACTCAGTTTATCATATATTGTTGTTTCCAATAAGCCTATTCAGACAAGCAGATAGTTGTGCCACCTTGCCTTCACGTTGTGAGTCCGTACCAGGCTTATCGTCAGATAATCATTCCTGCTCTGTTTCCTCATGCTCTGAATTCTTGAGGGGATTGAATAGTTTAAGTTACTTAGTTTTGTGAGTTGTAGTTAAGCGAAACCAGAAAATACTTAGCTGCAACGTATAGAGTTTTCGTGAAAGCCTTGTACCTCTACAGTTGAGACAAAAAGACAGGATATAGTTTAGTTTACTTTTCCCTTTTCAAGTACTTTTGTCCAACGAGGGAGCTTCCCCTCCTAATTTGAAGAGCACTCATTGCATAGTGTGCATAGCTGTCCATACCAACTTGCACTCCAGAGGTGTTAGTTGTTACGCCAACAATTCTGTTGCACTTCTATATTCAGCCTCTATAGATGAAGGAGCCATGATGGGCTACTTTATAAGGATCAGGCAGTGAGTATTTTGTCATGAAGTAGAGATTGGTATTCTATTGGATTGAAGATATATTGAATGGAAAACATAAGAATCCGTACTATTGGCTAAAGGAGAGACCAATAGATTCAGATTAATAGGAAACAGTAAAACAAATGGACAGCACATGATTTCATGAAATAAATTGCATACAAATCTTACCAACACAAAGCTTGACTAAATGTAATCTCTTGTCAATTTACTTAATGAAATTACAAGCATGCAATCATTGAATAACACAATAATTTTGGTTGAAAATCAATTTTTGCAGCATAAGCTTCACATCCACTAATTTTAACTTGTGTGCTTAAAGCACTTATTTATAAGCTCACAAAGGTACCTTTTAGATATCTACTAATAATAAAATATTCCGAGTACTGCTTTAAAGCTACTTTGTCCCTATTTGTAGAAAAACTATGTTGTGCCCAATCAAAAAATTTGCTTCATTAAGGCATTTTGTAAAGAGTGGTCAAAGTCTTGTAAAAAATTGTCATCAAAAGTCAAAATTTCTAAAAATAGAAAGTTTCTAAAAATAGACTTGAGTCAAGGTTTTCTGGGTTTGTTGTCAAATGGATGCTGGAAAAACTTTCTAAAAATAGATTTTTTTTTTAAATAAAATCTTTGTTTGGAGGGTTCTAACTAATTTTGATTGGTCAAAAATACTTCCTAATTAGGTTGGTCTGGGTAGAATCGTCAAAAGGTCAGGACTTCTCTGGTGGGTCAATTTTGCTTTTTTAGAGGGAAAAGCATGAGCTCCGAAGTCATCAATGGAGGAAGGTCAGCTGCCAGGGGTTAGATTCAAAGTCTCAAATACTGCGCAGACAACGATGAACGACAAATGATGCATGTAGAATAGTGAACGGAGAATGCAAAGGAAAAAAGTTGAAATTTGTGAAAAAATTTCTAACTCTAGCAATGCTAGGCGCCCCTGTCCAAGGGGGGCGCCTAGGCTTTCATGCCTTAGTCAATTTTTCCATTTTCTCGGAAAATGTGCGAATTTCTTCATCAGCCCAATTTGGTTACATGGAAAATCAGTCAAAGGCAGTTTCTAGGGTTGGGAAAAGCAGGAGATCACATCAGTTATGTTCAGGCTCCTTAGTTGACTCATCATTTAGTGCCGAGGGTCCGTCAGATAGCGAAAAATGGAAATCAAACAATGGCATTTTGTGGAAAAATGAAGAAAACGAAAGAAAATTTGAAAATCACTAAAAAATGACTAAGTCTGGGATGTCTAGGCGCCCCTGTCAAGGAGAGGCACCTAACTTCTCAACACTTGGAATATTTTTCGCCTGGTTCAAAGATTTATCAAACTCCTTCGTTAGCCTAATTCAGGTTCTCAGAAAATCAGTCAGATGTAGTGTCGGGGGTTGGTAAAGGGTATAATTCATCTCAGTTATGATTAGGCTTGCCTGATTGACTATCTATCAGTTCTTGTTGTTCATTGTTTGGTAGGAAACGACTCCCGAACTGAGGTCACTAGCTTCCAGTGGAAACATGCAAAACAAAGAAAGTAGAAAATTTGAAAATTGTGAAAAAATGGCTAAGGATGGCAATGCTAGGTGCCCCTGTTAGCTAGGGGCGCCCAAGTCTTCATGCCTTTGAATATTTTTGACTCCGACATGCCTTGTTACCAATTTAGTCTTCGTCGATATTTTGAGAGTTCGCAATCATGATCAGATGATGTCGGATACCGGTATGAAGTTGGAGATCACTTCAGTAGTGGTCAAACATGAGATTGCCATGGTCAAACAAATTTTATTAGTTGGCAACGTTAGATTGCTGGCTTGTCTAAGTCGGAGGCAAGCCGCACCAAAAGTAGAAGCAAGCAAGTGTTGAAAAATGAAGAAAAAATGCTAAGTGTGGGATTTCTAGGTGCCTCTGTCTAGTCAAGGTGCCTAGCATCTCATGCCTTAACCATTTTTCAGCTTCCATTATTCATTGCTCAAGAACGCATCCTCACGCACATGCTTTTTTTCCCTACAAAGGAGGAATTCATCATTACACGTGCAAACGGACTCAGATTTTTGCAAACAAAGTTTCTATCTTCATGGATAGACTTCAAATTTTAGGGATTTATGAAGAAAGTGCTTTTTCGTCTTCAAACTCTATTTAAGAAACCTTTTGGCATTCATTCTTCACATTTTGCAGGTTGGTATCCAGATGAAGAAACATATCTTTTTCTTCTCATCAAGATTTGGAGGCTCAAACAGAGTGCTTTTTTACTGTTCTTCATGGATTCGGGATTAGGAAGCATAGAGGCATGCTTTTTCATGGTCCAATCTTCTTGGGCATCGCATTTCAAAAAAAGGTGGTAAGCTTTTTCAGTTTTCATCGACCTAGGTCCATCTACTTTTTGCTCCTCTTGAAGATTGGGAAATTTAAAATTTAATATTTCCAAAAATCCACTTTTTCAACGCTTTTTCGGGAAGCTCTCAGTTTCTTCAAAATCTAACGAACTGGGTCAACTAAGAATGTGATTGCCTACAAAACCTAGACCTTAGCTTTTTTTCAAGGAATCCGCTTTTTGGAGAAAAGTTAGCAACTTATTTTTAGCAGTTTGCGCAAAACTTTTCTGAACATAGGCGTGTTCACAGTCAAAATTCAAGTTTTTATGCATGTAGTTTTCTCCAATAGAAATCAGGACCAAATCAATGTTGCTCCATGATTACTTGAGAACATTCGAAATTGAGTTGCATCATGTGGTTCCAGTGCTCGATTTGTGTGCTTTGGAAGACGGAAGAAGACAAGGAGGTTGTTACCAGCTTTTTGGCAGATATAGTTTCCCAAAATATCAATTAGTGAGTCACCTTTTAGGGCAGAAAAGATTTCCAAGAATAGAACTAAAAGCAGCAGTTAACTCAATGCCTTTTTTGAGTTTAACTTGCTATTCTTGTTGTTAGTTTTAGACCAGAAATGAAGATAAGCAGCAATAATAAAATAATGAACACAATGACACAACAAATACCCTGGGAAAACCCTCCTTCTCGAGGGAGAAAAACCCAGCAACAATTAGATCTCTTATATTATAACAAGAAGAGCAAAAATCTGCTTACAATCTTGGCCAAACACTAGGCCAATATCAAGAGAAAGCACCTCTCTTAGATGCAAATGAATAACAGATATGAAGTCTCCTTTTGTATCGATCTTCTTGAAGCAAAAGTCCGATCTGCTGTAAGTGTGAATTCCTCCTATAGTGCGAACTTGTCTTGAATTGAAATTGAATGAATAAAGAATAGAAGTCTCCTTATACTTATACATATCAAGGCGCCTTTTCATGAAAGGTCGGCCTTGTCCATTAACCAATGCGACTGTTGAATAAGTCAGCTTCAATAAAAAAATAAAATAATAAATATAGCAAGTCGACCCCTTTCTTTTAATGTTTGAAATTTATTTATTATTTATTCTTGAAATTGTGGGAGAAAGATCTCCTGTCGCTACTCATCAACACTCTCTCTTAGCTAGGGAGGTATCTTTCTCGATATCCAATGTCATGGAGTCTCTCAACATGACACCCACAATGGCTATACCCATTTGTGGAAAAGAGTTCATCATAGAGTCACTCAACGTGATATCGTCATGGAGTCACTCAACATGACGTCCATCATGGCTACACCCATGTATGGAAAGAAACATGAGTACAAGTGCCCATCAAGGGGTCACTCAATGTGATGTCATCATGGAGTCTCTCAACATGATTTCCACCATAGCTACTCCCATGTGTGGATAAACACAAATACAAGGGAATCATCACGGAGTATCTCAACGTGATGTTGTCATGGAGTCTCTCAACATGACATCCACCATGGCTACTCCTAGAGGGTGGAAAGAACCACATCTCCGTCTCAGAGATGGACAAGGGCTTTCACCTCAAATTTCTCCGTCTTAGAGAAAAATGGATTATTGTAGATAACACAAATCAATGATGCTGAGTCTCCCTCTCAGCAAGGGCTTCATTCTCCACAACTCCAAGCTTGTCTCGAAAATGCACAAACTTCACTTTGGAGAGAGGCTTGGTGAGAATATCAGCCGTCTGATCATCAGTGCAGATATACCTCAGTTGAATAGCTTTCCTCAGTACCATATTTCTAATGTAATGGTATTTGATCTCTACATGTTTTGTTTTGTCATGGAACACTGGATTGACAGAGAGCTTCACATAGCTTTGATTGTCACAATGAATAATAGTTGGCTCCAATGATTGTCCAAACAATCCTATAAGGAGCTTCCAAAGCCACATTGCTTCTCGAGCTGCTACACATGCTGCAATATATTTGACCTCTGCAGTGCTTAGAGCCACTAAAGATTGCTTCCTGCTACACCAAGAAATCATGGCAGACCCCAAGCTAAAGCAACATCTAGAGGTGCTCTTTCTGTCAGCTACACTCTCGGCCCAATCAGAATCAAAATAGCCTTGTAACTTTAGATCTACATTGGAATTATATCTCAAGCCATATCCAACTGTGCCACACAAGTATCTCAAGATATGCTTAGCTGCAACTAGATGAATTTGCCTTGGTTCACACATGAACTGACTGAGAGCACTCACTGCATAGCAAATGTCTGGTCTAGTATTGACTATATACATCAACGATCCAATCAACTACCTGTACATGGTAGGATCTACCAGATCTGAACTAGCTGCAGACTCACTCAACTTCTTCAAATTTGTTTCCATCGGTGTAGACATAGATTTGCAATCCATCATCCCAAATCTCTTCAAGATGTCTATAGTATATTTTCCTTGACTCAGAATAATCTCATTGGGTCTTTTCCATACTTCCAATCCTTGAAAGTAATGCATAAAGCCTAGATCCTTCATCTCAAACTTAGAAGCTAACTCCTTTTTGCATTTGACAATGAGATATTCTGCTCTAGTAAGAAATAAATCATCAACATAAAGAACTAAGATTAAAGCCTCACCATCAACTACCTTGAAGTAAAGATTTGAATCTGCATCATTCTTGGAGAAGCCCAAGCTCATCAAGTATCTATCAATCCTTTCATACCAAGCACGAGGAGCTTGTTTAAGGCCATACAATGCCTTCTTGAATCTACATACATGAGATTCCTTTCCATGAATCAAAAACCCATCTGGTTGTTCAATGTACACCTCCTCTTCAATCACACCATTAAGGAATGTTGTCTTTACGTCCATTTGGTGTAGCTTCCATCCCTTAGCTGCTGCAATAGCAATAATAGTCCTAATGGATGTATAATGAGCAATCAGACCAAATGTTTCCTCATAATCTATTCCCTCTTTCTGAGAGAATCCTCTAGCCACAAATCTTGCTTTGTACTTCTCAATGCTTCCATTAGCTGCATGCTTGATCTTGAAAAGCCATTTGGAAGATACAATTGATTTTCCTTCAGGTCTTGGTACAATGTCCCAAACATCATTCTTTATAATAGATTGATATTCTTTAGCCATAACATCTCTCCATACCTGCTAACTTGATGCTTCCTCAACACTTGAAGGCTCAAACTCAATGATACGACTCATCAATGCTACATAGCCTGGAAACTTCTGTGGTCTTTTGCTTACTCTGAATGTGCCTCTAGGAGTTGCATACTTCTCTGCTTCTTCCATAGTCTGTCTAGCCCATAGAGGTCTCTTTCGGCCTATAGCAATATCTCTTGGACCATCAGTAGGTTCTATAGGATCAACTGGATCACAAGCCTCTTCTGGTTCAGTAGACTCCCTCTGAATCTCAGGAGTATGATCAACACCCATGTCCTGAGGAGTCTCTTGGTCTTCATTATCTATCTCCATGTATGACCCTTTAGATCTTTTGAATGCAACATCTTCTTCAAAAGAGACATCCCTGCTGATCTCTATTTGTTTCTGTCCTGGAATGTAAATCCTGTAGGCCTTTGAAGATTCGCTGTAACCCACAAATATTCCTTTCTTGCCAGATGGTTCTAACTTAGATCTCTTATCTTTAGGCACATGAATATAAACAGGAAAACCTGTTGATGTGATTTTTGTGACCGCACCAATCAGCAGAACAAAATAGTCCGAAGGCTACTCCGTTCTCTCTTGATCAAAGTATTCCGTGCGCTAAGATTGCAAGAAAGTTCGCACGTTCAACTCCAAGGTTCCGAAATACTTAGAATACCCTCAATTGGTTTGATGTGAATTGTTGTTTTCACGAGGGGACTTACACAATTGTTCAGGATTCTTGCAATTAACAGTAAATCGATGATTGGAAGGGATTTGTATAATGCGGATGATTTAGCAATAAGTACGTTTTCCTAAAACTAACCAAAGATGAACGGAAAATAAATGAGTGTAAGGGTGAGAAAGTTCTAAATTCTATGCAAGATATGTGGAGCTCGATTTCAGCAAACTTCAACCGAATTTCACCTAGCCTCACGTTGGACAGCTTCAACAAAATTGGTGCAATCTTCAAAGGGATAGCAAAAGATATTCAGATTACAATTTAGCATACATATACCATCACGATGATGCATATAAGTATACAAATTACAATCGAAGTTAAACTCAAGATAATTTCCAGTCGACCACGCAAGGCGAGCTTGTCATCAACAAGTTGCTAGTGGTATGGAATGAAATAAAGCTACTTCAACAGAACACCACACACCCAAAGTAAACTACTTGCATGAAATGAAAATTATGCTACTTGGATCCGAAAGGATGAAGAGACCTTGCTAGCTATCCATGACAAAGACGAATTCCACCATCAATGAAAAGATCTATTATTATGAAAGTTTTACACAACAATCTCTAGCGTCTTGAGGCATTGAGACATGTTCCTTTACGGTTGCTGATTGATGGAGGGGTCATTCAGAAGAATGACAGGTACGACTTTTCTAGATGGTATTCCTCAGCAATCACGGGACGTGTTTTCTTCGACGCGGCACAGGCGGATTCAGCCAGAGTACGGAAGGCTATGGCCAATATCATTGATGGAGTCCAAAATACCTTCGAGGCCATATTTGCTAGGCGGTTGAATCCAGATGAGGTGAGTGCTGATAATTTGAGTGGTAGGCTGGTGCCTTACTTCTCAGAGGTGAAGACCTTCATACAGGATGACTTTGAGAACACTTCTACTTTCTCCAACTTGATTCAGAGCATGCAGGACTCCTTAGTTGCTTGGAGAAAATCTTGTGCATGGCATGAGATGTCAGTCACGATGTTAGAGTTCCAGCTTGATTGTATTCCACCCATTTCAGTTCAGGAGGTTGAGGCTGTACTTAGCAGGTTCATTGAGTTTGCAGCCAAAGAGAATGGGAATGCTTTTCTGGATGATGATCTTCTAGAGGACTGATTGTGGGTATTAATTTCCTTTACTATTTTTGGAGTGAGTGGGAATCTTTGATTCATTTATTGTACCACTCCCCATTCTGACAGTTTTTAGGGTTAGGGCTAAGGTGGCTTAATCTTAGCCATTCATTTGATTGTAATTTGAGCCATCCATTGGGCCTGGGCTATCTATAAAGGGGGGAGTCCCCCTCATTTGTAATTCATTAGAATTAGAATTAGATTGGGTATCAGACTAGAGACTAGAGCAGAGAGAGTGATAGTATAATTGTGTAGCTTAGCATAGCTTAGTTTGGAGGAGAAGGAAAAGTTTTCCTTTGGAAATTTTTGGTAAGAGATTGTTGTGTAAAAATTTCATAATAATAGATCTTTTCATTGATGGTGGAATTCGTCTTTGTCATGGATAGCTAGCAAGGTCTCTTCATCCTTTCGGATCCAAGTAGCATAATTTTCATTTCATGCAAGTAGTTTACTTTGGATGTGTGGTGTTCTATTGAAATAGCTTCATTTCATTCTATACCACTAGCAACTTGTTGATGACAAGCCTTGTGAGGGTGCATTTGGAGTATCAACGGTTAACTTTCGATTATAATTATATACCTCGTGATAGTATATGTATCACTAAATATAATCTGATATCTGCCTCCACTGAAAAGATGCACCAATTTTTAATTGAAGTGATCAACGATAGTGAAAACCGATAAATACTGCTGAAATCGAGCTCCACTATCTTACATAAATTTAGGAACTTTCTCTTGCTACACTCATTTATTTTCACGGATTCAAATAACCTAGTTAGTTTAAGAACTTTGTGCAATATCTGCGTCTACAAATCCTTCCAATCATCGTTGTCGATTAGCTACAGGAGTGCAATTAATGATAATAAGTCCTAGATGGCAGCAATTCATCAAACAATGTATTCTAAATCATTTTGGGCCTGGAGTTAATGAAACTCTTGCAATCACTGATCAGAAGAATGAGCCAACTATAGGACTATTTTCTCTGGCGATTATCTTGATCTAAATCACATCAACTTTAATAAGGTCCTCAAATGACTAGCCTCGGGTTTCACACTGTGGCTTCTTTAGGAAGTCATATTTTCTAATATTGATGGGGCTCACGATTACGAACATACTGCTTCTGATTGGATGCTTGCCCCAAAGGAAGGTTTGTAAAGTCTTGGTCATGGTCCCATGGCTGGCTGCCTCAACTATGGATCTATTCTTCCTTTTCGCAGCTCCGTTTTCTTTGAGGATTATGGAACACGAGCTCCTCTTAATCCCACTGCCTCAATCTGAAATTACGAGGAAGCCTCGGTGTATTCTCCTCCGTTATCAGATCTCAGAACCTTGATCCTCTTTCCGGACAAATTTTCAACTTGAGCCTTAAATTCTTTGAACTTATCGAGTACTTCTTCAGACTTCTTAGACTTCAAAAAGTAAATGCAAGTCTTTCTAGAATAGTCATCAATGAAAATTACATAATACCAAAAACCACTCAAGGATGCCACAGACATTGGACCACACAAATCAAAATGAACAAGATCTAGAATACCTTTTGATCTACTTTTACTACTATGAAAAGGACTCTTAGTATTCTTACCCAATGCACATCCTTTGCAAGTACCATCATGCTCCTAATTGAGTTTTGGAAGGCCAATAACCATCTTCTCCATGGATGGAAGAGCTCTGAAGTGAAGGTGAGCAAGCCTCCTATGCCATAGCTCACTCGAACTGGTTGAATCATGCAACAACGCTTGAACTGGACGAATAGAAAGTCTATAAAGACTCTCTTGCCGAACACCAATCACATGAGCTGTTTTGATGCTAGAGTTCTTCGACCAAGCAAAAACTTTTCCTTCAGAGAATGCAACTTGATATCCTTTGTCCTCCAAAGCTGAAATTGATACAAGGTTCCTCTTGATACTTGGTACGAATAAGACATCACTTGAATGAAGAGGGATGGCGAAATCTAGGTGAAGAGAGGTGGCTCCAACACCTTTCATTGAATAGCAAGCATCATCTCCGATTATTACTTGAATGTTGGTTTCTCTTTCTACCAAATCTGAAAGATGCTCTCTATATCCTGTAATGTGTCGAGAAGCACCACTATCAATCAACCATGTGCTACTATCAGTTGGAACATTGCTTGATAGGGCAGAGATGAATAGAAATCCTCCTGAGTTGTCTCTTGATTCCTTTAGAGGAGAGACATCATCAACATCCGTAGTAGAAGCACGTTGCTTTGGTCTTGTTGCACAATCTCTAGCATAGTGACCATACTTGTCACATTTGAAGCACTGAATATGGGAGAGATCTTTCTTCTTTGATTTAGGGGTAGAATTCGATTTTCTGTCTCTATTCCTCTTGAAATTTCCTTTTCTCCCTTCTCTTCCCTTCCTTCTTGAAGTTTGAGGAGCAAGAACATGATTGTCTTCATTGTGAGAGCTTCGACCATTACTTCTTGCTGCTAACCTGGATTCTTCTTGAATGCAATCTGCTCTAAGATATCAAACTTTGGTAATTTAGATCTCCCACTGATACCTTGGATAAAGGGCTCCCAAGATTGAGGAAGACCGTTCGGTGCCAACATGACTAAGTCTCTATCTTCAACTATATCTCCAATGGTATATAGTTGATCCTTCAGCTCAGTAATCTTCATAAAGAAGGAGATGACTGAATCTCCTTTAGCCATCTTGATGTGATGTAGCTGTTGCCTCAAAGCAAGAGCTCTGCTGGTGTTATTGATCTCATACAATCCTTCCAAAGTCTTAAACATATCTCTAGCCGTCTTCAACTTGGAGATAATAGGCACAAGGTGATCCTTCATGGAATCAATCAAGATCTTCTTGGCCTTCGTGCCATTCTTCCTCCATTGTGTTTTCTCAGTCTCATCGGAAGGCTCAGGCACCTCGCTCTCCACGAAGTCGAGAATATCATTTTCTTCCAATGCAATAAGAACTCTAAACTTCCAAGAGGTGAAGTTAGAGGCACCATCAAGTCTATCTTCAACCTTGAGTCCATTCACCATTTTTGAAGCTAAGATAGACACACTAAGATGAGAAGAAGAGAAGAAGATTCTGTAGCTTGAACAAATCTGATCACGATCTTGCTTAAACCCGCTTTGATACCGTGTTAGTTTTAGACCAAAAATGAAGATAAGCAGCAATAATAAAATAATGAACACAATGACACAACAAATACCCTGGGAAGACCCTCCTTCTCAAGGGAGAAAAACCCAGCAACAATTAGATCTCTTATATTATAACAAGAAGAGCAGAAATCTGCTTACAATCTTGGCCAAACACTAGGCCGATATCAAGAGAAAGCACCTCTCTTAGATGCAAATGAATAACAGATATGAAGTCTCCTTTTGTATCGATCTTCTTGAAGCAAGAGTACGATCTGCTGTAAGTGTGAATTCCTCCTATAGTGCGAACTTGTCTTGAATTGAAATTGAATGAATAAAGAATAGAAGTCTCCTTATATTTATAAATATCAAGGCGCCTTTTCATGAAAGGTCGGCCTTGTCCATTAACCAATGCGACTCTTGAATAAGTCGGCTTCAATAAAAATATATATATATATATATATATATATAGCAAGCCGACCCCTTGCTTTTAATGTTTGAAATTTATTTACTATTTATTCTTGAAATCGTGGGAGAAAGATCTCCCGCCGCTACTCATCAACACTTGTTTCATGCTTATCTATTCTTTGTGAAATAGGAAAAAACAAATGTATAGTTGGAACTTTCCTTGCTTTAAAATCAGCTAATTGATTTTTACTGGGTTGTTAGTTAGTTGTCTTGTGTTAGTTTTAGAAATAAAGCTTGCTAGTTGGCAAGTCCAGTCAGCTTAAAGCAAGGATATTTTAGGGTTACCTACTCCTTGTTTGTGTATAAATAAGGACAGCCTTGCTGTAATGGATGCAAGATTAACTCACTACTTATAAACCTCAATTCCAAAATAATTTACTAGTACCAAATAATTATATAGAAATGAGCATTAAGAGGAATAATTATAAAACCCACATCAACTATAAGAATGGAATAACATGCTCATCAATGGATCAAGGTCTTTCAAATAAGATAAACGATTATTCAGTATAAATAAGCATCATCTTTACTGATAGTGAATAACTTACAGGTCCCTCATATTTGGCCATTCTAATGATGCTTGCACAAGAAAGGTTAGCTCATCCATGTATCAACCACCTAGACCTGCAATAAAATGTTAGTGAATAGGGGTTTGCCTTAGTCAAACCTCGTTTTGGTAATCAAACCTTGAAATGAAAAGAAATAAGATACATGAACAAAGGATGATCATATTACGATGTTGCAACTCACCGAGATTCTAGCATTAAGGTGTTGCTTGATTGTGATAGATCTAGACTTGATTGCTTCTTGAATCATGAAATCCTCATCTCAATGTTAGGTCAAATGACGATTATGCATTGTGGTTACATTTACAAAAATGACGATAATAATCTTTCACTCATAAAAGATTGTATATATATATATATATATATATATTTAAAAGGTAACACTACCTAATGTTTAATAATCAAAATTCCTAATTTTCCTTCAGAAGTGATGAGTTAAAGAATAAATGCATACTTAGCAAATTCCTTTAATTTTCCTTCAAAATATGTGATCTAGACATACAAACAAAATATTAAGCATAATGATTACGTTTCCAACAAGGTTAAAATGCACACAAGCATATGCAAATATAGCTAATTTCATGCTTCACTAATCATATAGATATAGAGATTTTGACAATATAAGAGTATGCAGTATTAACTAAAGGAATTTTCCTTCCCGTGATGACCTATTAAGGTAGTCAACCGTTGATGCAACATTCACAATTTCATTTATCGAAATTCTACTAAGTATACAAATTAATAACTAATTATTTCCACAATCTATTTTATCCAATGTTTTGAAAGAGATAACATCACTTGACTTTCCATCATAAAAGTAAATAAATACAAGAATTAATTCTTTTCTAGAAGTAGTTCTCTATCCAAAAGTTATTCTATGACATCATCATTAATTCTAAAGACAAAAGTCATCCATTCCTTTTTCTCACTATATATAGATTCATCTACCATTACTAGTTTCCATAACATAATCTTATAAACCAAGTACCCATACCAATTACTCTTTTGAATTTCTCTAAAACACTTTGTAAGAAACACCATACTAATTAAAAGGTATAAATCCGAGCATAATTATTTATTTACTAATGCATCATAGTCCACACCCAAATGTCCTTCATTTGAAAAATCAAACAAGAAAACAAAAGCATCCATTTGATCAATGGCCAATATTCAACCAAGCGCCCACGGTATCTAGCTATTCTATAGACAAGGATAGTCATTTCATTTCCAAACCATCTGCTTGTCCTAGAAGAAAATTTATATAACCTATAGTTCTCTGATTCCCATAGTGCTTTGTAATGTAGTTAGCTTCCACAAGAAAAAGTGCACCTGTAATAGGCCACTTCATTGACTGATAATTTAAGGTCTTATATGAGATATGGGTCAGTTTTACATATAGGAGTACTAATTGCAGTGCATATTTGTATTTCATAATTTCTCACTATTAAACATGAAATAAAAATCAACCATCGAGATGGAAAAAGCATACCTTTGCATAATCACTTAACCGAAATCTTAGCTTAACTTAATTAAATAAAGAACTAATATGAACTTGCTAAAAACACCACCGTTATCCATTCACTCTTATTACCCAATGATTGAATGGGGTTTTCCTTCCAAGTGCGAAAATATTATGAAACAGTAGTGGAACGAAGTGCAAAGTGTGGATTGGTTCATTGTTGGAACTACTCATTTCATCTGTTGGTGATGATGTTTGACACAAGTAAAATCAAAAGCTTCCCATTCTATAAACCAGCGTAGACCTTATGTGGTTCATTGCTGTCCCACGCGCTAGGCCACGTAGAACTCTAGAGGCTTTCAAGTTGGACAGGATTCATGAGTCAACGAGGTTAATCGCATCTCAAATTGTTCAATTAGAAGTGGGGATAAAATGGATTTTCTTCGATATCTTTAAATCTTGACACAAGCGTTTCCAATGAAACTGACTTACCTCTATATTCTGACTCTATTTGTTATATCTATTACCAATGGGTGAATTTATTATGAGCATTGGTATGAAATGCTTCAAATAGACAATCAGCTATCACCGCTGTTCACCGCTGTATAACATATACACACTGGTTCAAAAAGTAGAAGATTACTTCATGCTGTTCGTTCAAGTATTAAGCAAGGAATGTATGCCAAAAAGGAGAATATAGGGAATTCTTAAAGAGTCATCTCACACATTGCGCGCAGTATAGTTATGGAGGAATTACCATCCCTGAAGGCATTCCTGTGAAAGTTGGGGTTCTTGGGATATTTTAGTTTCCATTTATATCACCATGGCATTTGAATGGAAAGGTCTGGGAACTTAATTAGGTCAAGAGATAATACTTTCCTAGTGTAACATATATAAATAATTTGCTTACAGAATACAACGATGGGGTGAAACACAAGACAAGGAGTAGTTGGAGTTATTGCTATGGGCTAAAGTAAAATCACCACGCAAGCCCTCCCTATTCAAGCTTGAAGAAGTTGCAGAGGTTCCTAGCGCTATGTAAAGAGAATGAATCAAGAAGAACAACAAATAATCATAAATCTCTATGTACTCGCCAGATTATAGAAAATTACCATGTCTTCGAGAGTTTAGTTTTATCTAGGATGTATTTGGCTGCTTTGAAATACAAAATTCCAAACTTCCCTTCGAAACCACCGAAAGAAAAGTCAAAAATATTTCCAGACAAACTTACTATTATAAACCCATTAAGGGGAAACACTTTAAACTGGTAGTAGTAAGTAAAACCATATACAAATACTCATACGCATGCTCAATATAGAGCAAGATCAGGAAAAATAAGGATAAATCTACATTCTACAGAGATAAACCACCAAGAACACATACCTGCTTGAAAAAGTACCTCCTCTTGCGAATGCTCATGCCCTTTTGAAGCTATCCCTGTTTTTGCTAAGCTATTGAGCAGATCTCAGTTAATGAATCATGACATCAAGCTTCATCTTTTTCCATATAACCAAGGTGGCAGTCTGTAGCAACAAGGATTCGCAAAGTACTAATGTCCTCTTCCATTGTTCAAAGAAGGTAGATAGTTCAGAACAATCCCCCTTTTTTTTTTCTTTTCTCTTTTTTTTTTTTCTTTAAAGATTTCTTTTCAGTTTCCCGTAACTGAATCTTGGGAATAAATAATTAAAAATAAGATTTATATGTATATTTTATGCAGCATATTTATCTTCCATCAATGTTAAATAATACCACTTTTATTGCAAATTGAATATCTACTAGACACAATTACAATTAATTAAACCGAGTAATAAAAAAATAGGGATCGTGACACTTGCCCATTATTTTCTAACTATTATTTTTGATAACAAATTGCCGAGCCTACTTTTGCCGCAACTTTGTTATTTAGTGTCTGTTCACTTTGTGTAAGAGCAAGTTTGCAAGCTTACCTTTGCTGCAAATTATTGTTCAGTTAATGTTCAATCTGTGTCAAGTGTAATCTGGTTGATCGCTAAACTGTAAGTCTGTATTTGCTACAAATCTGCTGTCCCAGAAGTATAATTGCTGTTAGAAATTTGAGGAAGGAAATCTCATGCCTACTTTGCTCTGCTCTATTGTCTCAATCTCTTTCAGTATTTTTGTCTAATGTGTTTTTTCTTGTATAATCTTTATTTCAGTTAACATCTTATAAGTACAATGAGTCTTCAGGTGTGATTTGGAAGTAAGTTTGTTTAAGTTCCTGTGTTGATCAAATCATTCCTTGTTAATTTTTTATTCTCAAGCTTTGAGTTTACTTGAGTTGTCAGAAACATCTTTAGAGTAGGCCAATGTTGCAGTTAGAGTCAAGTAAGCAGAAAACCTCAGCTGCGACGCAAAGAGTTTGATAACCGTGTACTCTCAGCTGAGAACAAAAGGAGATTGGCAGTAGTTTAGTATTCTTTTTTAAGCATCATCAGCGAAGAGGGAGCTTCCCCTCCTAATTTGAAGAGCAGTTCAACTGTGCATAGTAAGCAGAAAACCTCAGCTGCGATGCGAAGAGTTTTATAACCTTGTACTCTCAGCTGAGAACAAAAAAAAGATTGGCAGTAGTTTAGTATTCTTTTTTAAGCTTCATCAGCGAAGAGGGAGCTTCCCCTCCTAATTTGAAGAGCAGTTCAACTGTGCATAGCTGTCTGTTTCTAATCCGCATTCCATAGGTGCGAATTGAAATGCCAACAAACTAGAAGAAAAACCACTTTAAAGTAAACTAATTCTAAAACAATTAATGAAATAAAAGACCTAATAAAAGGCTTTTTTCTACAGCTCATAAATTGCCAGTGCTGGATGCAGTTACTGTTGGAAATGGAAATTTAGCACGAGTGACTTTTTGAAAATCTGAGACAACTTTTGACTGGAAACTGCTGAATCTGTAGGAACCTCTGGAATATGGTGAACCTTCTGGAGTCTTTGGCAAATTATTGAATCCCTACAACCATGATAAATCTATTGAATGAAGGCAGGATTATTTCAATACGAAAACTCTGCTAAGGCAATGCAAAAGAAAAATACTGTTGATGTTGGTACAAGTCTGCCATCTTCTTCCCTTTGAATGGCTGAAAGCCATCTTTTAGAAATCATAGGGTTTCACCAGTCAATTTTGCACAACATTCTATCAAACTCTGGGTGATTGCAAAAATTATATTCAACATGTGTTAACTCATTCATTGAAACAGAGGTCTGGATTTTCTGAAGTGTTTTCAATAAAAGATCTGACTTTACACATTTTAACGTGCTAAAGCAGGCTGAACAGCCCTACCAAACTGCTATAAATACTGCCCTCAATCACCTTTCATTATCATTGGTACCCATGTGCTGAAGATGATTGCCAAACCCTTTCTGAGCATCAGATTGCATGCCTTTTTTCCTTTTTTTTTGCTTTCTCACAAGGTGGCTTACTAGAGTCAAGGCGGAAGAAAGGGATGGCAATGCCAATGTAAAACCCTGCCATGTTTGAAGCTAACTTACTTTGGTGCTCTTTTCTTACTCTTTAGCCAACTTCAATCTGCTGGGCAGAAATTATAGGTGGTTAAGCCAAGGGAAAAATGCACTTGGAGGAAAATTCTGGTGGCTTAACCACCTCATTTGTTCACCTCTCTTCATGACTGTGTTTTTCCCTGTCGAGGTTGGTGGAAAGCACTATAGACATTGCCACATTTAAGTGATTCAAGCACAGATCTAAGAGTTTGCCACTGATTTAGGGTGCTTGGACTGAGTTATATGGCTTCACATATCAATGCCATGCTTTTTTTAGGTCTCTGCCTTGATTTTTGGCACTGATTTTGGGTGGCATTGTGATTTAATTTGTACACTTCTTTATGTTTTTAATCTTTTCTATAAGCTGAGTGGTAAACTCTTAACCATTTGCCATCTTTTGAACATGTTTGAGCAGAAACTTATCTTCACATTGCCATCACAAATGTGCACTCTAATATGTTCTTATTTCTCCTTTCATTGCTGAGTGCTGATCACTCACATAATTGCCAGTTTTGTAAGTGCAGGGTGCTGATTTTCCAAGGAAAATCTCCTCCAATTGTGCGCTCTGCTTCATGATACGTTTCCTCACAATTTGGTGTGCTTTAATGCTGTTTAAATTTTTGTTGTACCCAAAACCAAAATTTTTGCTTCACTAAGGCATTTTGCTTAATTGAGTCTTAATCTTGTTAAAGTGTTGTCAAATGGTCGTTTTTGGGGTTTTTAAATATGGAGTTGGTGTCAGTGTCAAGTCAGTTTGTTGCTGAAGGAATTTAAGAAAAATGAAAATCTGAACGGAAAACATCAAAATTTTCTATCTCTGGAGAAGGGAGCACTTTCTCAAATGGGCGCCCTATCTTTTAGGGGTCCAGATCCTGTTTTTAGGGTTTGTCACCTCCAGCAGACATTCGGCATCCGCATTGCTTCGTATGAGCTATCAAGCTCTGTCAAACGGACTGTTTCGAGCAAGTTGTGGTGAATACAGTGCAAAACAAGGCGAAAGTGAAAATTGACTAACACTGGTAAAAAGCGTAGCTTTTGGAAATGGCGCCCATCTTTTTGAGGTGCCAAATGAAGGTTTTTGGCTAAATGCCACCCAAGATGTTTGTCTCACTTTTGTTTGAGCTTCGCGACACATCCGTTAGCGGGTGAATCTGAGTTGCTGAAGTGCCTAAACCTGAGGTCAAACGTAGGGTCAAATCTTAGTCAGAACGTCAGAAGAAAAAGCAAAAGAGCACATTTTGGGAAAGGCGCCTAAGCTTTTCAAGCCTTTAATGCTTTCTTTCTGATGATACCAGATATTCAATGTGTCCGTATTACGCTCAGCTTTCCGTTGCCTATCTCCGTCAGTTCGTGAGATGCCTCAGCAGCTTGCAGTCGAGGTTTTTGTGATATTCTAGCCAGTTCCTGAAATGGCTAAGTCTGGGATGAAAAGAGCAACTTTTGAAAAAGGCGCCCTAGTTTTTCACCCCTCAGATGTTGTTTTCTTGGGAAATGTACCTTTGCAACTGTTGTGCAGAATGAAGTCAGCTCCGCAGTGAACCTGAGATCTAGTCCTGAAAGTTGATAAAATAGAAGTTATGAAGAATTTATTTTTCCCTTCGTACGAAGTACAGAGGTCAAAATTTGACTAAGTTAGAGAAAAAGAGCAGCTTTTGAAAAAGGCGCCTAGATTTTTAAGCCTTCAGATGTCAATTTTATGACATGCAGTCTCAAGATATCTTTTGATCAGTTTTTACTAAGCTTTGCAATGCACCTGTCAGCTAGCCAATCGGAGAAGTTAGTCAACTGGTGTCAGAGGATGAACAGAGGTCCCGGCAGAGGTTTTAGCTTAAATTTTCATGAAATTTGGCTAAGTCTGGAATTCGCTTAAGAGTTCAAAGTTGAATTTTCGAAAGTGAGTTGAATGGACGCCTTAACTAGAGTTCTGACTGCAGTTAGGCTAAACGTTTTCTGGGTTGTCATCTTCAGTTCATATGTTGGCATGTGGAGTGATCTTTCAGTTTGCATGTCGAGTTAACTAGTTTGCATGTTCAGTTAACTATCTTGCATGTTGAGTTAACTTGATTGCATGTCCACTTAACTGAAGATTATCAGTGAATGTCAATTGGAGTTCACATGCGTGGCGAATTTGGTTGCAATTATGAAGTTTTAGTGAAGATGGCGCTTCATTGAGTGTTAACTGAAGTTCAAGAAGGGACGCCATATTTTGATGAAGCATTAATGTTTGAAGTAAGGCGCATTTGAGTGTTAACTTCAGTTATGAAAAGGGTCGCCATATTTAGTGTTTGTTATGATGAAGCATATTTTGTGAAGCTACGCACTTTTCAAGGAATGACAACTTTAGTTCCTAAAGGGTTGTTATATTTAGATTAAAGCATGTGAAGTTGGCGCATTCTTGAAGGCCAACTGAAGATTGAAAAGGGTCCCTATTTTTAGATGGCTTATTGCATGAAGATGGCGAATTTCTTATCTCAATCAACATTGTTAACTTTAGTTATCTGAAGGTACGCCTTAGGTCAAATTTGTGAATCATAAAGCAAGTTTGAAGATGGCGAATTCATTATAGGTTGCTAACTGAAGTCAAAGTCATATGAAGTTGTTAACTGAAGACTTGTAAGGAAAACCCTAATGCATGGTGCTTTAATTAGCATTTCTCAGTTCCAGTTAACTAAAATGGGGTCCAATTAGAAGCAAAGCGCACTTTTCAAGCATTCCTTGCTTGGTGCGAATTTTCAATGATGAAATTCTATATATTTCAGCCATGGCGTCCATTATTTCATCATCTTTTGCTCTGAAGCTCTTATTCTTCTTGAGCGACCAGCAAGCTAAAGGTGATTCAGGTGTCCGAATTCAGCGTTCTTCGAAGCAACGAGTTCAGATTGTTCAGAGGAAGGCGATTCTAGACTTTATTTTCTCTTTGCATGTAGGTTTCATCAAATTCCAGAGAAGAGGTTGGCAGATTTTTCAGAAGCAGACAAGCAAAACTTTCTATCTTCTGTCTTATTTCTTCTATTTCTCACCTTAGGTACTTTCTTCGCATGTCAAAGAAATTCAACACATATTCAGAATCTGATTATCAGGGTTCGCATATTTCAGTGTTTGCAACAAGACCCATGTCTTAGATTTTTTCGAGAAAATTGCCCCTTGCCTTCGTTCTGAAGCTCTGTGCTTTTTTTTCCGAGAATCTCTTTGCATGTGGGCTTGAAACACATTTTTTCGAGAATTCAGCTATCTGGGTTTGTTCAGAATTCAGTTGTGCACAAAACCCATGTTCCAGAAAAACTTCAAAAATTTCTTCCGTCAGAGGCTATTTTTAGCTTTGTCCAGAGGTTTTCAGAAAGTTCTCCAAATATATTCGACTTTACAGTCAAAAGTCATCATTTTCAAAATGCAGTTCAATCTCATTGATTACAAGGTGAAATCAGCTCTTACACATAATTTCATCAAAACGTCAGATACAGACCTAAATCATGTTTATCCAGTGGTTAATCTGAGCAGTTTGGAAGGTGTTAGCAGCAATTCGTTGAGGAATCTTGAGCGTTCCGGGTTGCTGGCAGCGGCATCTATTCCTGTTACTACTTTTGATCTTGAGTTCGTACTTGCTTGCATTAAGCATTATGACTCGTCTTCACGACAAATCAGATCAGCAGATGGCAAGGTTGTTTGCAGTCTCAATCCGAAGGACATAGAAAAATGTTTTGCTATTCCTCCTCGTTCAGATAACTTCACTGTGGTTCTTGAGGCTTGTGAGAAGATATGGAATGCTGATCAGCAACGTTCGCAGAGGAAAGTGGCTCAGAAATGGTTGACAGTTCAGAAGACTAATTTGCCTAAGAAGGTTGGTCGCGGTGAATTCAAAGAGGAAGTTGCTGTTTTGATAACTTTACTTAACCGAGTTACTGGTCAATCAGATGCTAGCACTTTTCGTCCATGGATGTTCTACCTGATTACCAGAATTCTTGATGGTACAGAGCGTTTTGATTGGGCTATGCTGATTAGTGATTGCTTACATCAGCAAATTACTAACTTTCTCAAGTATCATGAGTTTCATATGATATCCTACTTGGTTTACTTGGTTGCTTTTCAAGGTAGCTACAGGTTTCTTAAAACCAATGGCACTCTCGGTGTTCAGCGTGTTCATGAGTATTATCCTCAGTTGAAGTTTTCTCAATCCGAGTAGGACTTCCAAGCAATGAATGATCACTTTTCCATGAGAACAGTAAGAGATCTTGATGATGAAATGCACATTCGTATTTCTGCTGAGGCCAAATCAGCGATAGAGACTTGGGCGGATTGGTTTATCCAGTTCCCTACTTTCACATATATCCGAGTTTATGGATATGTTGGAGAGCCCCTGATGTTACCGAGATACCCTTCAGATAAGCTCATTTTCATGGAGTTCCTTAGACAGATGCAGCACGTCCATTTCTTTCTTCGTAGTCGTCATAAGACTGCAGCTAATTTTCCATTCACATTGGGAATTTTCACATGTGATGCGGCGACAGATGCCAGGTTTATGTCTACTGAGATAGAAAGGTTCAAACTCAAGACTTATACTGAGAGGCGTTCCTATGATCCTCGGTCACTATGCAGATCGGTTAGAGCGAAGGATTGCACATACGCCAGCATTGAAGATTTTTGGGCTAATTGTGAAGATGAATTTAGGTTCGTCGTCGTCACTATTGTAGACTTACTATTGGTCACCTCGATTACCTATCAAAGATGTTGATGGTCTATCGGATGATGATGGAGAAGTTCTTCTCAATTCATATGTCAAAGATCAAGTTGCGCGGCACCACTTCGCTCACCGGATTGGTATGCCAAAGAGAATATTTCTATCGAAGAGGTTTCCAGATCAGTTATCAAGACTAGTAAGTTGTTCTTGGAGAGCAAACGACACGGAAGTCAGTTCCTGTAGCAGAGCCGCCAAAGGATTTCTCTTCGTTGCCTTCTACTTCTAGAGCAAGACCCAGAGTCAAGGCCATTATAATACCTCCTGAAGGGGTTAGACTCAGTGGAAACACAGGGAAGAGAGCTACTGGTAAGAGGAAGCAGAAACAAGTTGAGAATGTTCCTGAGGTTCCAGTAGAGACAGTTATTCAGGCCGAACCTCATGTTTCTCCTCCTAGTTCACCTCATGAACAGCCTATTGACATAAGTTCTGAGCCTGAGACACCAATTCAAGCTGGATCGGAGACACCTGAACCACCACAGGTTGATACATCAGGGACAGTCTCTCCGCGAATTGAGAATATTGTTCAGTCTTGTTGGCTCGAGAAGTCTTTAGGGAGACAGAGGCGTGAACCTTCATATAACCTTGACTTATCTGAGTTCGGTGAACCTTATCAGAAAAGGTCAAACAAGAAGATCAAGAAACAGGTGCACATTGAGAAGACTCCAGAATCAGAAATCGTTATTGAAGTTGCAGTTCCTCCAGAGGGTAAAAGCTTAGATGAAGTCGAGGTTGGTGACTTTACATTCACTAAGGCTAATCTTGGCAGGACTACACGAGAGACAGATGTATCTCTTCTTAAGATTGTTACCAATAATCTTGAAGAGCGTATCACCAAAGATGGAGAAGATAAGGCATTACTTAAAGCTGAAATTGGTCAACTTCGTCGATACATTTCTGATCTTGTTCATGGGAATTCGAGTAGGACACCTGTTCTTCCTCAGCATACACCTGCAGAACAACAAAAATTGGATCAGTTGGTCAGTCATGGCAGACTTTTAGACAACTGGATTGAAAGTTTAGTTGCTGCTGGTAAAACTCTTCTTGCAGATTTGTATCAGTTGAGGGGTGATGCACATAAACTCCGTCAGGGTGTTCAGTCGCTTGAGATTGCAGTTGCAGAGAACTTGGCAAAGGATCGTGTTCTGGTATCTCAGTTATCAGTTGCATATGATGCCTTGGAGATCGATGAGGATCAAGACAAAGTTTTTACTTGGAGAGAGCAGCACCTTCTCAGGACAGAAATATGTGAGAAGATCTCTACTAAATTGTTTTCACTCAAGGATGATGTGGTTGGAGTACTTGCACTGGTCAGTGGCTTCGTTGTTCAGATTCCGTGTCATTATCTTCTGGAAGATGGCACGTATGTTGAGTTGGATAAAGTTCAAGCAGAGTTCGAGAAGCTGATTCGTTTCAGCCTTGAAGGTGAACCTATGGCGCCCAAATTAGAGAATATTTCAGTGATTGCAGCCAGTTTCAGAAAGGCGACTGAGGAATGTAAAGATGGCATGCACACAATTACAGAGAGTGGCAGTGAACTAAAGAAACAGACTGTTGTTTTGAGCAGCGTTAAAGTGCCAGATGACAGAGAGATCGATGAGTTCTTGGTCGAAGTCTTAGATCGAGTTGACATGGAGTGATCTGCCAGTTGGAACCTGCAGTTAATTTCAAGGGTTGAGTCTTGAACAGCAGTTAACTCGACTTTCAGTCTTGAGTTTACTTGCTGACTTAACACATGCTTATCTCATCCTTGGAATTATCAACACAGGAGTTAGGGTTAGGGTTTCCAGTTAATTGAGGGTAGTGTCTAGTTAACTTTGCTTTAAATAAGGACGTGCATGCTTGCACATGGTCCATTTAGGTTATTTGTACCAATTAACTGATGGTAGCTTTCCAGTTAACTGTATAGTTTACTTCATTAGGGTTTGGCGCATAACTTGCATGCATTGCAAGAACTGTAGTGAACTCAAGGTGATTTTAGGGTTACCTACACCTTGATGTATATAAATAAGAGCTTTTGCTCATTTGTAATTAACTTTTGCTTGAGAGAGAAATATATGCTGCGCCTACCTTGCCCTCTATATTGCTCTTTTGGTATTTGTTCATGCATCTTTGCTATTACAGTTAATTGTTATGCCACATAGGGTTTCATGCAATTGTGATAGTGGATTCTTTCCATAGTTTAGATAAATCTGTCTTGTGAATCTTTTGTCATTATTGATCAAGCGTTATGCCACATAGGGTTTCGTGAGATTGTGATGATAAATCTGTTTTGTGAAGTCTTTACTGTTATGATCAAGTGTTATGCCACATAGGGTTCCATAAGGTTGTCGTGGTAAATACTTCCCTTAGTTTAGATAAATCTGTTTTGTGAATCTTTTATCATTTTAATCGAGTGTTATGCCACATAGGGTTTCATAAGATTGTGATGATAAATCTGTTTTGCGAGTCTTTACTATTATAATCAAGTGTTATGCCACATAGGGTTTCATAAGATTATCATGGTAAATTCTTAAATCTGTTTTGTGCCAATAAACTTGTTCAGATTGAGATAATAGTTGCACCACCTTGCCTTCAAGTAGAGAATCTGAATGCGTTTATCGTCTGATAGTCATAACCTTGCTCCGTTTCCTCATGCTCTGTTTTCTTGAGGGAACTGGATAGAATTTAAGTTATTAAGTTTAGTTGTAGTTAGTGAATCTGCGAAACCAGAGAAAACTCAGCTGCAACGTATTAGTTTTCAAGAAAGCCTTGTACCTCTACAGCTGAAACAAAAAGACAGGATTTAGCTTAGTTTATTTCCCTTTGCAGGTATTTTTGTAAAGCACAACGAGGGAGCTTCCCCTCCTAATTTGAAGAGCACTCATTGCGTAGTGTACATAGGCTGTTCGTAGCGACTCTTACTCCAGAGGTGTTAGTTGTTACGCCAACAATTTTTAAACTACTTTTCACGTATTAGGCACACTTTGTTAAGATGTTTTCCACTCCTTAGGAAGACTGGGCAGAGTTTAATGGTGCATTTGCCATGGTTTTATTACCCAGGTGGAGTTTTCTTAACATATTGCCCATCCTGGCTGAGAAAATAGGTGGCTTAGCCATCCATAAATGCGTACCTCACATCATGTTGTTTTAGCCTTTTAACTTAGACAGAATTTACTAAAGAGCTTGCCAATCTTCCTCATGACTGCTGGTGGAATTTACTTAACCTGCTGCCAATTTCTTTGTTTGGTGCACTTTGATAATGTCTTTGCCATGTTCTAGACTTGAATAGAGAGCAACTAATTTTTGGCCAATAAGAGGAACTTTGATAGGATTTTGCCCAGGATTTTGCCACCTTACTCCTTTGAAGTCTTCATCACCCTTGCCAGTTCATACTTGCCTTTCATTACAGTAGTCATCATCAATAGGAACCTTATCATTTTCAATTCGAATAGTGCAACCTTGATCACCCTACAAGAGTAGTTAGCCAAAACACAAGACCACAACACAAAAACCTTACTTCTTGATGGGAGAAAACTATCACTTGCCTTGACTTGATACAGAAATGATGTTAGATTGATGACAAAAACAGACACCAGGTAGTACGAATATCAAGTTTCATATGGTTACCAATAGCCATCCCATTGATTCTTCATCCTAATGTGTGCCTTATAGGGCATCCATAAGTTTTACATGACCTTTTAGGCAGTTCTTTGAATCAACCATTTGCTACTTCATGCAAGTTTGCAAAGAAGCTTTGAATCGTATATTTCTCATGCATAGTGCACACCATCAGCCTAAAGCAAATAGTACACACCGTCAGCCTAAAGCAGTATTCTTGGAGTAAGGAAAACTCTTTGATTTTTGATTTTTGGATCTTATATTTCTTACTTTTTCCACAGTACACACTGTCAGCTTAAAGTGAGTTTTCCTTACTCCAAGAATACTGTTATATGAAAACTCGCAATAGATCTGTGGAACTCACTCATACTTGTCCATTAGATAAAACTCATCCAGCATTTAATATCATAAGGAGTGCATTTTTTTAATCTTTCACCTCAATTTTTCGGATGAACGACTGAACCCTTAATATTATGGAATTCAGATTTCCTATTGATTTATAGATTCATAAAGTGGTGCGATGGTTCAAAATACATAAGAAATTTTTTACAGTGTATTGAAGCTTATTTTTTTTTGCAAAAAACAGTTTACAGATGGATAGACATAGACTTGAATGTACAGTCAAACAAACTACAGAAGAACAATCAGAAACATAAACATATTGGCCAATCTATATTACAGAATATTTTCAAACTGAATTGCACTAACTCTTCATTTAAGAGCACCATGTAAAGAGAGTAAAACTTAAAAAAATTAGTAAAAGTTGTAGCATACATAATTTACATATAGTGAAAATCAAACGATAAATGGTTTGTCATAGGTATATGTAAACTTTGTATTCCTCATCCCTGGGATTAAAATTGCATTATCCGAGTTCTCAAGACATGTACAAATTTAATGGTTTATGCATAGGCAAAGGTAAATCGTTGGTTTATAGTCTATACACGCACAAAAGTAAATTTTTGGTTTATACGGTAGGATAAAGAAGGCTGATAAGTTTGTATAATAAAAGTAGTACATAATCTAAAATAATATTAGAACGAAAGGGAAAATAAATATATGGTATGCAATATTTTATTTGCAATAAAAAAAAATTTGTTGATATTGAAATTAGAAGTTTATATGTACTGAGATTTCAAACTCAATTTTTGGTCTATGAAGTGTATTTGACTCTAATTTTGATCTATATATGGAGGAAATGAGTGATATGGTCTATGAATTCAGTACTATGCATGCTTTTAAAGCATATTTAAAAAATTTAATGAATTGTTAATATTTAATAAATTTGCCGAGTTATTGCCAAGTTTCTTTTGAGTCCAGCATTTTTCAAATTTTTGGGTCAGCCGAGTGATTGCCGAAACTCAAAGCAGAAAGTGTGTATAGAAAACAATCCATTCAAATGATATAATGGAAGCAATCTCTGAACATGACCTGTATAAGAGAATGAAAAGATATTTTGTAAGCAGCTAAGGGTAAATTTATAATGAGGGATAGTGAGTTTAAATACTATTGTACCATTGTGCACATTTCCAACCAACCAAAACAGTGATCGTGATTTTGCATTCCTATTTTATTAACTTTTAATTCTAGACAAATATGAATGGATTTGTAACTTGATAACACCCAGACATGGGTCCACCTGCAATAGTTATGGTAACTTGTAAAATTTTGTCTACAACAAAATGGTCTGATATTTGCATGGTGCCATTTTTTAGTTTATCAGTTGAAAAATGAAAATAACTAATCTCTATTTTTAATGCATAGATGGCCATTTGGAGAATCTATTGATCTTATCATCTTGTTATTTGTGGTCCTCTTCCTGCAGAGGCTTTATGTGACAATGTTTCCATGCAATGAATGTGCCAAGATCATTATTCAGGTAGTTTCTTTTGGTCTTTGCAAGCAAGCATTTGTTTAGTTCATGTCTGTGTGAGGATAGTCAAAGTCCAACTTGGATGCTATGTTATTTTTCCTTTCTTTTCGACATTATAAGCAAGTCTTTGAATTAATGACTACCAGTGCTGCATGAATTAAGTATGATTTGACATTATTACTTATTACTTTGTAATTGTATTCTCACCATGTTTGAGACCATTTGGAACTTTTTATGCATTTAATGAGAATTAATTGGGGAATTGTGTTTGCTAATATATGATATTCTTTACATGTGGACAGCTCTGAAAACTAGAGCCTTGATAGCATT